>VDFB02019219.1:0-99342 GCA_007258455.2 Sequoia sempervirens
CCAAAACCAATATTTCATGATATTTTCTTTCATTTTTTTTTTCTATTTTTTTCTTTCCAGATATTTCTTTTAAGCACATTTTCTTTTCTTCATTTGATTTCTCCGTCAATTCCTCAATTGGCTGGCAGGCAATGAAGCCTCCAATGGGTTTGAGAATTGTAGTGGCGCTGAAGCAAGATGTAAAATTTTCACCTGCCAAGACCTTTCCCAAGAAACCAAAATTACTCGGAATGGAAATAGGTAGAGTATTTAGGATCTTTAGACTCATGTGTTAAGACACAATAACGGGTTAACCTCCCAAGACGAGTTCAATCGCTAAATGGATGATGACAAGAGGAAAACAACCTTAGTCTTTTTCAAAAATTTATGCAAATTCCAGTGGAAAGAAACCACGTTGTGAAGATTAAAACCATCATCACCCCCTTCTCAACAGGAAAAACCCTAAAATTCTTGCTCATTCCAAACCAAAACCACTTGAGCGGACAACTCAAGGGACGGAAACGCCAAACCAAAAACCCAAAGGGCAACAAACCAAAAACAAAAACGGAACAAACCGAAGAGCAAACAAAAAGCAAACAGGAAAGCAAATCTAATCTAACTATATTACAAAGATAGGCTCTCAGAGAGAACCTAGGGTTCGAAATAATGCCTGAGGAATCTCCCATCATCTGGCAATGGGATATCCCCTCCTGTTCGTGTCCGTAACTTAAATGCATCATCTCCCAGGATCTCAGAAGCCTTTATCACTTGCTATTGCCGGCCGCATCCAGGGCTCGGGACTCTCCTGGACGTGGCGAGCCCGGCGAGTCTGACCTGGATGTAGCAGGACTTAGCCGCGTCCGAGTTTGGGCTCCTAGGACTCGGCCAGGGGTGCTCGGCTCGAGACTCGTCGAGTCCTAGAAAGTCCGAACGAGTCCCTATTGTGACCATTTCACACATCACCCCATTCAAAATGGGGACCCCCTAATATTTGCTCCATTTTGGTCTTTTGGCTTTGGTTTTGTCTCTCTCTCTCTTTCTGTCTCTTTTCTGCTGTCTGCCTTACCCCGATGTGCCCGTTTGTGAGCTTAAACGTGAAATTTTGGCCAAGTCTATGAAATTAGAGTTTGTATTTCTCTGGTCAATCTGAGGTCAAATGAAGTGAATAAATTGAAATATGAGACTAACGTTGTGTTGTACCCAAAACCAAATTTTTTGCTTCACTAAGGCATTTTGCTTAATTGAGTCTTAATCTTGTTAAAGTGATGTCAGAAGGTTGTTTTTGGGGTTTTTAAATATGGAGTTGGTGACAGTGTCATGTCAATTTGTTACTGAAGAGATTTAAGGAAAATGAAAATTTTGAAGGAAAATCATCAAAATTTTCTTTGGAGAGGGGAGCACATTCTAAAATGGGCGCCCTATCTTTTAGGGGTCCAGATCCTGTTTTTAGGGTTTGTCACCTCCAGCAGGCTTTTGTCCGGCATCACACCAGCTTCGCGATGAGCTATCAAGTTTGTCAAACGGACCTATTTTGCTCGAGTTGTGGAAGATGCAGTGCAAAACGAGGTGAAGACGAGAATTGACTAACACTGGAGAAAAGCGCAGCTTTTCAAAAAGGCGCCCATCTTTTTGAGGTACCAAATGAAGGTTTTTAGCTAAATGCCACCCAAGATGTTTATCTCACATTTGTTCGAGCTTCGCAACGCATCCGTCAGTGGGTGAATCTAAGTTGTAGAAGTGCCTGAACCAGAGGTCAAACGTAGGGTCAAATCTTAGTTAGAATATCAAAGGAAAAAGCAAAAGAGCACTTTTTGAGAAAGGCGCCTAAGCTTTTCAAGCCTTTAATGCCTTCTTTTTGATAGTTTCAGATATTCAATGTGTTCGTGTTACGTTTAGCTTTCCGTTGCCTGTCTTCGTCAGATCAGAAGATGACTCAGCAGCTTGCAGTCAAAATTTTTGTGATATTTTGGTCAGTTTCAAAAATGGCTAAGTCTGGTGGTAAAAAGAGCAACTTTTGAAAAAGGCGCTCTTGATTTTCACCCTTCAGATGATGTTTTCTTGGGAAATGTGCCTTTGCAGCTATTATGCAAAATGAGGTCAGCTCCGCAGTGAACCTGTGATCCAGTCCTGAAAATTGGTAAAACAAAAGTTATGAAGGATTTTATTTTTCCCTTCGTTCGAGATGCAGATGTCAAATTTTGACTAAGTCTGAGAAAAAGTGCAGCTTTTGAAAAAGGCGCTTGGATTTTTGAGCCTTCAGATGTCAGTTTTATGGTTTCCAGTCTCAAGATATCTTTTGATCAGTTCTTATTTAGCTCTGCAATGCACCTATCAGCCAGCCAATTGGAGAAGTCAGTCAACCAGTGTCAGAGGATGGACAAAGGTCCCGACAGAGGTTTTAGCTTAAATTTTCACCAAAATTGGCTAAGTCTGGAATTCGCCTTAAGAGGTCAAAGTTGAGCTTTCGAAAAAGGTTGAATGGTGCGCCCTAACTGGAGTTCTGACTGCAGTTAGACTGAACGTTTTCTGGGTTGTCATCTTCAGTTCATATATTGGCATGTCGAGTGATCTTTCAATTTGCATGTCAAGTTAACTAGTTTGCATGTCAAGTTAACTACTTTGCATGTTGAGTTAACTTGTTTGCATGTTCAATTAACTAAAGTCTGTACTTGAAAGTCAACTTCAGTTCACATGCATGACGAATTTTGGTTGAAATTATGAAAATTTTGTGAAGTAGGCGCTTCACCCTTTGTCAACTAAAGTTCCAAAAGGGGACGCCATATTTGATTAAATTAAATATCATGAATTATGTGAAGTTGGCGCATTTGCTTTGGAATGTCAACTTGAGTTCCAAAAGGGACGTTATTTTTAGAATTAAAGCATGTGAAGTTGGCGCATTCACTTCTTGAATGCCAACTGAAGTCTTGAAAGGGTCGCCATTTTTAGAATTGATTTAAAGCATGAAGTTGGCGAACTCATCTCAATCAAGATTGTCAACTGAAGTTTTCAAAAGGGACGCTTTAGTTCTTAATTGTTAATTTAATAAATTTTGAAGATGGCGAATTGAATGAAGATGGTCAACTGAAGTCTAAATCGCATGGTTTTGTCAACTAAAGATTGAAAGGGAAAACCCTAAAGCATGGTGCTTTATTTAGCTTATTTGAGTTTCAGTTAACTGGAATGAGGTCCAATCACAAGCCAAGCGCACTTTTTCAAGCTTTAGTGCTTTATGCACATTTCATAGATGAAAATCTATTTAACCAAGCATTGGCGTCCATTATTTCATCATCTTGAGCTCTGAAGTTTATATTCTTCTTGAGCGACCAGCAAGCTAAAGGTGCTACAGGTGTCGGAAATCAGCATTCTTCATAGCAACAGATTCAGATTGTTCAGAGGAAGAAGATTCAAGACTTTATTTTCACTTTGCATGCAGGTTTTATCAAGTTCCAGAAAAGAGATTGGCGAATTCTTCAGAAGCAGAACAAGCAAAACTTTCTATCTTCTGTCTTATTTCTTCTATTTCTCATCTTAGGTACTTTCTTCGCATGTCAAAGAAATTCAGCGTATTTTCAGAGTTTGATCATCTGGGTTCGCATACTTCAGCATTTGCAGCAAAACCCACGTCTTAGATTTTTTCGAGAAAATTGCCCTGTAGCCTTCATTTTGAAGCTCTGTGCTTTTTTCCAAGAATTTCTTTGCATGTAGGCTTGAATCACATCTTTTTGAAAATCTCATCATCTGGGTTTGTTCAGAATTCCGTTATGCACAAAACCCAAGTTCCAGATTTTCTCAAGAAAAATTGCCCCGGAAAGCTCTAAAAACCCCTACTTTTCTCCACTAAAAAGTCTCTGCATGCCTGGCTAAAACTCACTTTTTCAAATTTTTATTGATCTGGGTTTGCTTAGAATTTGATTCTGCACAAAACCCACGTTTCAGAAAAATTCCGAAAAACTTTCCCGCGGTGAGCTATTTTTAGTCTTGTCCAGAGCTTTTTCAGCCTCTTCAGAAAGTTGTCAGAATATAGTCATGTTCACAGTCAACGGGCAAGTTTTTCAGAAGGCAGTTCAGCTAGACTAAATTCAAGACCAAATCGGTCTTAATTTAGGTTTTCATCAGAGCAGCTGACAATGAAGCGTTAAGTTGCAAAAGGAATAGAGATCACTTCATTTACGGAGCCGGCCAAAGTCACTCAGATCCTGTGCCATTATCTTTGTGAAAATGGTACCTACGCTGATCTCGAGGTTGTACAAACTGAGTTCCAGAAGCATGTTTGTGATATCTTGATGGAGGTTTTGATCGCATTTTCAGTAATTTCAGCAAGTTTCAAGAAAGCGGCTAAAGGTGTCAGAGAATGCATGCATACAGTAAAAGAGGGCGACAAAGAATTGAAGAGACAGATTATTATTTTTGGACAGCGTCAAAGTGCCAGAATATAGAGAGATTGATGAGTTCTTGGTCGAAGTGTTGGACCGAGATGACATGGAGTGATTTGCCAGTTGGAACCTGCAGTTAATTTCGAGGGTTGAGTCATGAGCAGCAGTTAACTCGACTTTCAGTCTTGAGTTCACTTGCTGACTTCACACATGCTTATCTCTTCCTTGGAATTATCTTCACAGGAGTTAGGGTTAGGGTTTCCAGTTAACTGAAGGTAGTGTCCAGTTAACTTTGCTTTAAATAAGGATGCGCATGCTTGCACATGGTCCATTTAGGTTAATGTACCGGTTAACTGATGGTAACTTTCCAGTTAACTGTATAGTTTACTTCATTAGGGTTTGGCAGCGAATCTTGCATGCATTGCAAGACTGTAGATGACTCAAGGTGATTTTAGGGTTCCCTACACCTTGATGTATATAAATAAGAGCTTTTGCTCATTTGTAAATAACTTTTGCTTGAGAGAGAAATATATGCTGCGCCTACCTTGCCCTCAATATTGCTCTTTTGGTATTTGTTCATGTGTCTTCGCTATTACAATTAATTGTTATGCCACATAGGGTTTCATGCAATTGTAATGGTGAATTCTTTCTGTTTTGTACAACTTTACCATTATGATCAATTGTTATGCCACATAGGGTTTCAAGAGGTTATGATGATAAATCTGTTTTGTGTATCTTTACCATTGTGATCAATTGTTATGCCACATAGGGTTTCAAGAGATTGCAATGATAAATCTGTTTTGTGAACCTTTTATCATTATGATCAAGTGTTATGCCACATAGGGTTTCGTGAGATTGTGATGATAAATCTGTTTTGTAAGTCTTTACTATTTTGATCAAGTGTTATGCCACATAGGGTTTCATAAGATTGTCATGGTAAATTCTTAAATCTGTTTTGTGCCCAATAAACTTGTCTAGATTGAGCTGATAGATGCGCCACCTTGCCTTCAAGTAGAGAATCTAAACTCGTTTATCGTCCGATAGTCAAAACCCTGCTCCATTTCCTCATGCCTGTTTTCTTGAGGAAATTGATAGATTTAAAGATAGCTTAGTTGTAGTTAATGATCTACGAAACCAAAAAATTGTTAGTCAACGTCTTGGTTTTCTTAACCTTGTGCCTCTTCCAAATGAGAACAAAAGATAGGACTTAGATTACTTTTCTTTTCCATGCATTCCAGCACAACGAGGGAGCTTCCCCTCCTAATTTGAAGAGCACTCATTGCGTAGTGTACATAGCTGTCCGTACAAACCTGCACTCCAGAGGTGTTAGATTTTACGCCAACACGTTGCTACCAGTGTGCTTCTAGCAGGATCCCAGCTAAGTTTCATCAAATTCTGACAACTTACTATTTTTAGTAAGTGTGCAATTCAAGGCATTTTCTCGGCATTTTTGAAGTTTCAATCGTCACACTGCATCCAAAACATGTCAAGCTGCTCGTCTGCAAATTTTGAGCTGAAACAGACAACTGTCTATTTTTAGCAAATTCAACTTCCGGAGCAAATTTTAGGGTTTATACATGAATTTCTTCAATGCATGTCTGGAGATTCTTTCTGGGTTTTTCAGAAACCTTCGCAACAATATAACATGCAAAATGAGATGATGATTTTCAGAATTCAACCTTCAGAGGCTATTTTTAGGGTTTGCATGTTAGAATTTTCTTTGCATGTCTGGACATTCCTTGTGGGTTTTTCGAGGGCTTCGCAACGGTGTAACATGCAAACTAGGATCAAAACTTTTTCAGGAGTTGCCTTCAAAGGCTATTTTTAGGGTTTGCATGTCAGAGTTTTCAGTGCATGTCAAGTGATTCCTTATGGGTTTTTCAAGATATAGTCAAAGGCGTTGAAAGTTTGTCCTTCTCCCTATGTAAAATGTGCCTATCCTCCATGTATGAAATGCGCCCAAGTTAAGGTGAAAATAAAGGGAGTTACCAAGGCGTTGATGTTGAACAAGGTGAAACTAGTAGGTGAAAATTGCCAAGGCCTGGTGAAAACTCTCTTGAGTGTGTAAAGTGCGCCCATGTTGGACATAAGATGGGGAAATGTTCTAAGACGTTCAAAGTTAATCCACCTCCATAGGCCAAATGCGCCCACACACATGCTAGGAAGAAGACAAAGTATTGACTTTCTCCACCACCCTTTGAATGCGCCAAGTGCAAGATAGAATAAAAGATGTTAAGTGGTGAAGAAGTCTAGGGCATTAAAGTGAAAAAAATCCTCCATGATGTGCTAAATGCGCCCAAAGTGCATAAAGTTTAAAATGGGAAAATTTTCTAAGGCATTGAAAATGTTAGTTCCCCCTCAATATGTGAAATGCGCCATGATTAAAGTTGAATGGAAAGAGATTTTCTAAGGAAAAATTCAAGTTCCACCTTAATGCTTATGTGAGCCCAAGCTAGTGATAAAATGATAAAATATTTTTCCTAAGTGTCATTATTTAAATTTCACTTCCTTAGGGAAAATATGCCCAAGTTGGAGAAGACATGAAATTTTTCTGAGACGGGGATGAATTAGCGAGGAGAAGTCAGAAATTGCCAGCTTCGCGAGGTTGATGAGAATTTTCAAGTCAGAGCAAGCAAATACGCCCAGAGATAAAAAAATTGGATTAAATTTGATGAAAAATGTTTTTTTTCTAAGGTTCAAAAATTCAAAAATTAAATGTACCCCTTCGTTTGTAGACCTATGAATTCAACACGTTCTGAAGGGAATTTTCTTCTAGGTTTTAAAGATCTTTGACAAGGAATAGATTTTGAAGTCTTCCACTGCTCGCCCAGACTTTCAGGATGGAGAATTTGATTGGCACTTGAATTATGAAATTTTCCTAAGGCAAAATGAATAAAATGTGTAATGCTTTAGACGATGAATTTGAAATGGATTGCCTAGATGAATTTGATTGAATTCTTTGTGAGACTAATTGTTGACGTGATTTTTGAGACCGCACCAACACAGAATAAAGTTTCCCAACGGATACTCTATCCTCTCTTGAACAAATTATTCAGCATGCTAAGATTGCGAGTGAGTTCATGCTTTCAACTCCAAGGTTCCGATAATGCAATAGAATACCCTCAGTTGGCTTGATGTGATTTGCTGGTATTTCAAGGGGACTTACACAATTGTTCAAAAGGTCTTGCAGTTATCGACAAGGTTGATGATTTGAAGGGGATTTTGCGCGTAAGATTTGGTAGTAAGGTGCGTTTTCCTAAAGCTAACCAGGAATGGACTGAAAATAAATAAGTATAAGGGAGAGATGGTTCTAAATTCTATTCTAAATGCAAGATATGTGGAGCTCAACTTCAGCAGACTTCGACAGAATTTCACCTAGCCTCACGTCGGACAGCTTCAGCAAAATTGGTGCAATCTTCAAAGGGATAGCAGAAGATATTCAGATTACAATTGAGCATACATATACCATCAAGACGACGCATATAAGTATACAAATCACAATCGAAGTTAAACTCAAAATAATTTCCAGTAGACCACGCAAGACGAACTTGTCATCAACAAGTTGCTAGTGGTATGGAATGAAATGAAGCCACCTCAATAGAACACCACAGATCCACAATTAACTACTTGCATGAAATGAAAATTATGCTACTTAAAAGCTACTTTATGCTACTTGGATCCGAAGGGATGAAGAGACCTTGCTAGCCATCCATAACAAAGACGAATTCCACCATCAATGAAAAGATCTACTATCATGAAAGTTTTACACAACAATCTCTACAAAAGTTTTCAAAGGAAAACTTTCCTTCTTCTCCACACTATGCTATCAAAATGCCTACTCTCTAGTGTCTCCTCAATGCTAATCTCAATTCTAATCTCTAATTTCTAATTCTACTCAGTACAAATGAGGGGGACTCCCCCTTTTATAGATAGCCCAGTCCAATGGACGGCTCAGATTACAATCAAATCAAAGGCTTAGATCGAGCCACCTCAGCCCTAACCCTAAAAACTGCCAGAATAGGGAGTAGTACATTAAATGAATCAAAGATTCCCACTCACTCCCAAAATAGTAAAGGCAATCAATGCCCACAATCAGTCCTCTAGAAGGTCATCATCTAGAAGCGCATTCTCGTTCTCCTTCTCTCTGGCTGCGAACCCAATGAACCTGGCGAGTACAGCCTCAATCTCCTGAACCGAAACAGGTGGAATGCAATCAAGCTGAAATTCTAACACCGTGACTGATTGTTCATGCCTCGTGCAAGATTTTCTCCAAGCAGCTAAGGCATCCTGTGTACTCTAAATTAAGCTGGAGAAAGTAGAAATGTTTTCAAAGTCGTCTTGCACAAAGGTCTTCACCTCCGAGAAGAAAGGCACCAGCCTACCCCTCAAATTGTCAATAGTCACTTCCTCGGGGCTCAACCGCCTAGCAAATATTGCCTCGAAGGTATTCTGGACTCCATCAATAATATTTGTCGTGGCCTTCCGTACTCTAGCTGAATCAACCTGTGCCATGTCAAAGAAACCACGTCCCGTGATTACCGAAGAATACCACCTAGAAAAGTCATACCTATCATTCTCCTGGATGACTCCCCCATCAATCAGCATCCGCAATGGAACATGCCTCAATGCCTCCAGACGCTGAATAACTTTGCTCTAATAAACTGAAGCATCACCCCAGGCCTGATCAACTGCCTCCATACGTGCTGCTAGAAGGAATGAGCAAGGTCTTCCATGAACTTTTTTGTCTCAGCACGAACTCCTGTAACCCACTTATCTGCCTCCTGTGCCATCTTCCCCAGCTCCAACAAGCCACTAACTGACTCCCTAGATATCTCTGCTGGAAGCCTGCTGGAAGGAATGAGCAAGGTCTTCCATGAACTTTTCTGTCTCAGCACGAACTCCTGTAACCCACTTATCTGCCTCCTGTGCCATCTTCCCCAGCTCCAACAAGCCACTAACTGACTCCCTAGATATCTCTGCTGGAAGCTCTATTGCTGGAATCACTTGCCCACAAGGTCGAGACAACTGTTGCATATTCCCTATCAAAGCCTTATGCTCTCTTTTCAATTTTTTATACTTCCCTTCTTTCTTAAACAACCTGTCCTTGAGTGCTTGATAGGAATTATCACATTCTTCGACAATCTGTGCACCTGTTGGGCGTCCTAACTCCAAAGTTGTGACCACGTAGCTCTCTGGTACTGCTTCGTTTCGATCACAATCAACTTGTGGCACTGCCATGTGAAGGGTGCGGGAACCATCCTCATCAGTGGATATCTTTGAAAACTTTCGTGCTCTCTTCTTTTGTGGAGGCGCGTTGATTCTGTTTAGAAACTCTTCCATCTCGATTGTTGGATCAATCTCCTCACTAGGGCTCCTTCTCATTCTATCCCTGAGCCAGTCAAGTACATCATGCTTATGACAAATGGCTGCTACTCTCGTGCCTCTAGTTCACGGACTTGTTCAACTTCAATATCATTATGGCGAGGCTCATCGGCCTCAAGTGGCTGAGTATCTTCTGACACTATATCATCATCCTCTAAAGCCATCTCCAATTCATGCTGAAGTTGAGTGTCAGTAGCAATCCCCTCGTCAGTCTGCTGATCATCTCTAGTAGGTGCGTTGACACTCTGGCCAACTGACTCTCTCCATGGTGGCTGATTTTCTTCGTGTACCACTTGCACCTGATTCAATGCATTTCTCTGATCAGCAAAAAGGGAAACCTCCTGTACACTTGGAGAACGTGTCTCCAATGCCCTGGGTGACTCAACTCTCGGAGGCTCCGGCTGAACAGGCTCTTGTCGAACTGGCTCCTTCCTTCGAGATTCTGGACCTCGAGTAATTTGTTTCTTCCTGCCAGTAGTGGGTGTCCTGTGATCTCCCATCAAATTGTAAGTCAATGCAATCGACATACTTTTCAATCTACTCACATGCCTGTCAACCCATGCTCTGGTAAATGTCAATACTGGGATGGAAAGTGTGTCCAAATCGGCGATCTATGGCTCTGACCAATCCGGGAGTGGAAGTGGGGTATCTCTCACTGCCTCATAATCTGGATGGAGAACATTCATGTCCTCGCTCACCTGGTCTGGTACTGGAATTACTTCACACTCCCTGATCATACTCAATGGCAACCTAAAAAACACTCGCTTCTTGATTTTAGCTTCGTCTAATGCACCAGTCCAATAATCCTCAATATTTGCCTTATGTTTAAATTCTTCTGATAGTACCCATCTGATATTGTTATGTGGATCATAGTGTTGTCAGCTGGTGTGATAGGAAAAGTAGTAAAACTGAAGCTCACTCTCAGCTTCTCTAGCTGCCTATAATGAAGGACACACTTCATCTGAATTGCCCATGACAATTGGGAAGTCAACGCCTCCCTTCTTCTTTTTCTTCTGAATCTTATCGTAGGCAAGAAGTTGCCTCGATATTTCTAACATCAATATTCTATTGGTTGGGTACTTAGGCAGCCTGTATGGATATGAAGAAAATCCTTGTAGCCTGATGTAAGAAAACTTTGGAAATTGTATAAACCAGCACCCATACCTCTCAATCAATTCTTGGGCTTCCCTTGAGATCCTGTGATGCATCCGCTCTTGAAGTGACCTTGTGATGTGCATGGTAAAAGCGTTGTTGACACACTTGTAATGAGTGGTGCTTGTTAGATGCAACTGTGGGCAAGCCTCGTGAATTTTGAATTGGTGGGAACCACAACCAACAGGCTCCTTATATGAAATTCCTCTGTACTTCGTCATACGGGCCAGCATGTAAATAATGTAAGAGCCCATGTAAAAGGTCTTCGTTCTTCTCAAGCTCAGGAGTTGCTCATGCAAATTGTCACTGATCATTGCAGCCCAGTCAATGTGCTCCTTCCCGTCCAGCACAAGGTTGATGTAATAGAACATCCATGGCTCAAAAATGAATGCTTGAGGGCAACCTCCAACTCTACTTAGCATCATGATAAGATCACAATACTCCTGCTTCAAGTCATTTGCTATAATTTTCCTTGGCAACTTTGTACGAAAGGGCTTGGGGTTGCTCATCCAGCGAGTATTGATCGTCTCCGTACATCTCTCGAATGCAAAAGCATACATTCGCTCAGCTCGCTCCCTCGATTTGTAAATCATCTTCTTGTGCACTGGAATTCCGAAAGCTTCGCCAATAGCGTCAGGAGTAAGGTTGGCGAGCACTTGACCATCTAGTGACATAATTGATCTGTGATCCTTCTCATAGCAGTTGGCGCACTCCATCATCAGCTCCGAACACTGAATAGCTGGTGGGAAACCAACAGCTGCATATAATCCACTTCGAACAATGTTGTGTGAAGTGGTCGAAGGTTGATGATTACCAATTCCCAGTATTTTATTCTTGAAAGTCTCTAAGTTGAAAGAGCCCAAATTGGTATCAGCCAGCTTGCCCAACTTCGAAGTGAACTTTGACTCCGGCATAAATGGCTTACTCAGCTTCCTGATAATAGCTTGCCTGGATGCACCATTGTTGCCCTTGCCAGTTGTTCTAGCTTCAGCCATCTCAACTTCTCCTTCACAATTTTGAGCTATCAACACTTAGAAAGAAATTTCTAAGCAAACTCCAGCAACTTCACTTTCAGCAACTTCAACTTTGTAAATTCGCACTACTTCACTTCAAATCAGATTTAGCAAGTTCGCAATTCTTAGCAACCTTCAACTTCAGCAATATAAACTTCAAAAGTTGCAGCCACAATGCAAATTAATTTGAGCCTCAGCACACAATGATTCTCTTCTTTCTTCAAGTCGAACTTTCTTCAATAACTTTCAGCTACAAACTTTCTTCAAGAAAATTCGAACTTCTTCACAGTTACAGCCACAGCAATTTTCAATCTTCACACTCAACTCAGCAAATCGAATCTTCCACTTGCACATTCACACTTCAGCTTCAGCAACTTCCTTCAACAAATTTCGAACTCAGCCTCTGCAATACTGGACTCAGAGCAAACTCGAACTTCCTCAGCTGTGAAAAAGAAGTGAATAATCTTCAGCTCATATAGGGAATTCGAATTCTAGAAGAAGGCTAAGTTTAGCCAGTGTATTAAATCTCCACTACTCCATTCGAATTTCCCTCTCTGGTATTTTCGACACTTGTCTTTTGACGTCTAGAATCTTGGCCTTCTAGAAGTTCAACTTTGACTGTCACATTTTAAATTCACTTTCGAAATTTTTAAATCAATTTCCATTTGCCAGCCGAAGTTCTGTCTTGCAAATTTTAAATTTTAATCACCTCCGAAGCTCTGGAAAATTCGTCCATGAAGAACTCAATCAAAATCATCTAGACAATTCACTTCAAATTCGTCGTCTGGAAAAATTCATCTTGAAAACACATTTTATTCACTTTGCCTTAGAAAATTTTAAATTCTCCCTTAGGAAAATTTCACAATTCGAGTACCGATTAAATTCTTCATCTGAAAGGCGTTGGCGAAGACATAGAAATCCATTTCTCATCGAAGATCATTAGTACCCAAAAGAAAATTTTCTCCAGAATTTGTCGAATTCATGGGTACACAATGAACGGGTTCATTTAAATTTTAAAATTTTGAACCTTAGAAAAATATCTCCTTATGAAATTTAACCCGTTCTTCACACTTCTGAGTGCCCCGTTGTTCTGACTTGAGAAATTTCAATTCATCCTGCGATGCCAACATCTTCTGACTCCATCACCGGAAAATTCACTCGTGCTTAGAAAAATTTTATCACCTCAAAGTCTAGGCGTATTTTCTTAAGGAAGAAAATATTTTGCCTTAGAAATTTTTTTAAATCACTAAGCACTTTGAATTTTTCCTTAGAAATTTTATTCAACTTCCTTCACCTGCCAGTGGTGGAAACTTTTATTTCATCAACTCACTTAGAAATATTTTCCTTTACCTTGGGCGCATTTTATACCATGGACACTTTTATTTAAAAATTCCAATGCCTAGCATCAACTTTGTTTTCACCACCTTGGGCGCATTTGGCTCTTGAAGAAGAATATTGACCATGCCTTAGAAATTTTTTTTTGAATCACTTCTCCACCTTACACACTTGGGCGCATATCACATGTAGAGGGGAAATATTCAACTTTCAACGTCCAGTGAACTTTATATCCCCACGCCTTAGCAATTATCATCTCATTTATCAACTTTATTCCACCACCTTGGGCGCATTTGATACTTCATTAGGAATATTCAACCCGCCAAGCAATATTGTCTCTCATCAATTTTATTTCACCACCCTTTGACCACGCTTCACCCTCAAGACTTATCTTTTACATGGCACATATTACATGCCATGGAGGAATAACTTTTACCACGCCTTCTTGTGACCCTTTGACTTCCTTCCTTTTGTCTTTACTTGCCTCACTTGGGCGCATATAGCATGTGTAGGAGAATAATTTTCTAACGCCCTCCCTTTTGACTTGTTGACTTCTCAAATATGGGCGCATTTTGTATGATGAGAAGGATGACTCTTGAGCTTCTTTATTTTTGTCTTCACATACCTCCCTTGGGCGCATTTGGTACTTGGTGAAGGATGAAAACTTGTTGACTCCTTGACTTTCTTGAGAAGTGGGCGCATTTCAGCATGTCAAGTGGATGAAAGCTTGTTGACTCCTCTTTGAACCTTTGACTTGCTCTTAAGATGGGCGCATATGGAGGGTGATGGAGGATGAAGTGTCATGCCTTAGGATTTTTCTCATCAAACTCTCAAAGTGGGCGCATTTTGCTATGTGTGAGGGATGGAAGTTATACTTAGAAAATTTTCTCTTTGTCAACTTGGGCGCATATCACTATGAGTGAGGAATAAACCCAACACTTAGAAATTTTCAAGCACATCTCCCTTGATTGAGGGCACATTTAGCTTAGTGTGAAGGATGAAGCATGCCTAGAACTTTTTCTCATCAATCTTTATCAACTTGGGCACATTTAGCCATGGGTGAAGGATGAGAATGGATACTTAGAAATTTTTAGCACTTTGCTTGCAAGGAGGGCGCAAATGGAGGGTGGTGGAGGATGAAGCTTGTACTTAGAAACTTTTCCATGTTTAGCCTATGAGGAGGGCGCATTTTTCCATAGGAGGTGGATATTCCTCATACTTAGTCACTTTTTCTTCGCCTTCACCAACTTCTTACTATAAATAGTAAGTCTCTTGATTTTCACACCTCCGAGGCTCAAATCGTTTTGAAATTTTGAACACTGCATCTTCGCGACCTCGTTAGCCCATCGACACTACTATTTCGAGCCGACCTGCTAAAAATAGCATATTTCTGAAGGTAGTTTGCTATTTATAGTAACTGCTCGTTTCTGATACCTCCACATCTCCATTTGATTTGAAATTTGAATGATACGCTCCTCACCACGTGACCAGCCTGCTGACATCGGCGCTTGCTGCTGACATGCTATTTTTAGCCTATTTCTGAAATGACTTAGTATAAATAGTAAGTGCTTCGTTTGCCCTCAAATTTTATCAACAGATAGCTTGGAAGATGCTGATCGCGGTGGTATACACCGGTTTTCGAAAATTCTGACTTTTTACCCCTCTTTTTGGGCCCCAAAGCTAGAAACCCTAATTTGTCCTGCATGTATACCAAAAGATCTCTGCTTGTTCTTGTTTTTGTTGCGTTGCGATCAGCTCGTGATTCTGAAGTGCTGGGAGGCGACTGCCGGGATGCACCTGCTAAAAATAGTAAGTTCCTAAATAAATGATCATCTCCATTTGCATGTCATATCACTGCGAAGCTCTCGAAAAACCCATAAAGAATATGCCGACATGCAAGGAAAACCCTGACATGCAAACCCTAAAAATAGCCCTGGAAGACTGAATTCTAAAAGTTGTTATCTTGCTTTGCATGTCACACCATCGCGAAGGTCTCTGAAAACCTAGAAGGAATCTCCAGACATGCGTCGAAAAACTCTGCATATAGGCCCTAAAATTGGCCCCGGAAGCTGAATTGCTAAAAATAGTAAGTTGCCTGTTTTCGTTCAAATTTAACCTGTGAGTAGCTTGATGTGCTCTGGGTGCAGTGTGATTGTCGGAATTTCAAAAATGCTGACGGAAGACCTATAATTATACACTTACTAAAAATAGTAAGTACTCGGAATCTGATGAAATTTTAGTGGAAGTCTGCTGGAAGCACACTGACAACAATGTTAATCTCAATTTTCAATATACCTACCTTACTCAACCTTGGACTAACCAGAAAGATGGAAACCCTAATTTTCAAACTTGGCCAATTTCACGTTTAAGCTCACTGGCGGGCACGTCCCCCAAAAGGCAGACAACAGAGAAGAGACAGACAGAGAGAGAGAAACAAAACAAAGCCCAAAAGACCAGAATGAAGCAAAAATTAGGGGTCCCCATTTTGAATGGGGCGATGTGTGAAAAGGTCACAACACTAATCTTCCAGAGTCAGAGGTGAATAAAATTGAGTTTCAAAGCTTCAACTAATGAATTAAATTTCTTAAAGAGTGAATTTGAAGTGAATATTTTCAAAATGAATTAAAATGCTAAGTACGCCAGTCAAAATAAATCTTAAGAAATTCTAGAAGGTCAAGATTCTGGACGTCAGGTGAGAAGTGTTGAAATTGCCAGAGGAGGGAAATTCAAATTCTTGTTGTGAAGTAGTGGAGACTTAATGAATTAGCTAAACTTGGCTTCCTTCTAGAATTTGACTTGGCTATATGAGCTGAGAGTTTATTCATTTTTCTCCATCAAGTTGGCAAGTTCAATTCTAGCTCTGAAGTTGAGATTGCAATGCAAGCTAATAGTTCAGTGTTGAAGGAATTTGACTTGAAGAAGAAGAAGAGTTGTTGAGGCTGAAATTTGAAGAGTCTAAATGCTGGCAAGTTGCTGAAAGCAAAGTTGGCCGATTTTATCAAAGTAGAGAAGTTGTAGAAGCTTGCTAAAGAAAACTTTCTAAGTGTTGAAAGTTCGAAATTGTTAAAGGAGAAGTTGAGGATGGCTGAAGTAAGAGCACTTGGCAGAGAGAGTAATGTTGCATCCAGGCAAGCTGTAATCAAGAAGTTGAGCAAGCCTTTCCTGCCAGAGTCGAAGTTCACTTCAAAGTTGGGCAAGCTAGCTGATACCAATTTGGGCTCTTTCAACATGGAGGCTTTTAAAAGTCGGATGATGGGAGTTGGCAGTCATCGTCCTTCGATCACTTCACACAACATTGTTCGAAGTGGACTTTATGTAGCCGTTGGTTTCCCGCTAGCTGTTCAATGTCCAGAGCTGATGATGGAATGTGCTAATTGCTATGATCCTGATCAAAGGTCCATTGTTTCACCGGATGGTCAAGTATTCACCAACCTCACTCCTGCAGCTATCAGCGAAGCTTTTGGAATCCCATCGCACGAGAAGATGATTTACAAGACAAGAGAGCATGCTAAGCGAATGTATGCTTCAACATTCGAGAGATGTGCTGACATGATCAACGCTCGCTGGATGAACAAGCCCAAGCCTTGCCGAAGCAGATTATATCAGATGATTTGAAGCAGGAGTATTGTGACCTGATCATGATGCTTAGCAGGGTTGGAGGTTGCCCTTAAGCATTCATTTTTGAGTCGTGGATGTTCTATTATATCAACCTCGTGCTGGAAGGGAAAGAGCACATCAACTGGGCGGTGATGATTAGTGACAACTTGCATGAGCAGCTCCTGAGTCTAAGGAGGACGAAGACATTCTACATGGGCTCATACATTATTTACATGTTGGCTCATATGACGAAGTATAGGGGAATATCTTACAAGGAGCTAGTTGGTTGTGGCTCTCATCAATTCAAAATCCATGAGGCCTGTCCGCAGCTGCACCTGACGAGTACCTTCCATTACAAGCGGGTCAATGATGCCTTTACCATGAATATAACGAGATCACTTCAGCAAAGGACTCATCATAGGATCTTGAGGGAAGCTCAAGAATTTATAGAAAGGCATGGGTGCTAGTTTATTCAGTTTTCGAATAGGTTGCAAGGTTTTTCTTCATATCCATATAGATTGCCAAAGTGCCCAACCAATAGAATCTTGATGTTAGAGGTATCTAGGCAACTTGTTGCCTATGATAAGATTCAAAAAAGAAAGAAGGGAGGAATTGACTTCCCAATTGTCATGGGAAATTCAGACAAAGTGTGTCCTTCATTTCAGGCAGCCTGAGAAGCTAAAAACGAGCTTCAGTTCTTTCATTTTTCTTATCACACCAGCAGATAGCATTATGACCCACACAACAATATTAGATGGATACTGTCAGAAGAGTTCAAGCATAAGGAAAATATTGAGGATTACTAGGCTGGTGCATCAGATGAGATTGAAGTTAGGAAAAGAATGTTCTCGAGGCTACCATTGAGTATGATCAGGGAGTGTGAAATCATTCCAATACCGGACCGGGTGGATGAGGACATGAACGTTCTCCATCCAGATTATGAGGCAGTGAGAGATACACCGCTTCCACTCCCAGATTGGTCAGAGCCCGAGATAGCTGACTTGGACACACTTTGTATCCCAGTCATGACTTTCACCAGAGCATGGGTTGAAAGGCATGTGAGCAGATTGAAGAGTAGGTCAATTCCTTTGACTTACAACTTGATAGGAGATCATAGGACACCCACTACCAGTAGGAAGAAACAAGTTACTCAAGGTCTAGAATCTCGAAGGAAGGAGCCAGTTCAGCCGGAGCCTCCAAGAGTTGTGTTAGAGTCACCCACGCCATTATAGACACGTTCTCCAAGTATACAGGAGGTTTCCCTTTTCGCTGATCAGAGGAATTCACTGAATTAGGAGCAGGAATTACATGAGGAAAATCAGCCACCAAGAAGAGAATCAATTGGCCAGAGTGTCAATGTGCCTACTAGAGATGATTAGCAGGAGGAAGATGAGGAAATTGCTACTGACACTCACTTCCAGCGTGAGTTGGAGACGGCTTTAGAGGACGATGCAGTTTCAGGAGATACTCAGCCATTAGAGGCCAATGAGCCTCACTAGAATGAAGTTAGAGAAGTCCGTGAGGAGAAAGCTAGAGAGGAGCAGTGATTTGATATACAACAGGTAGTACCTGATTGGCTCAGAGATAGAATGAGAAGGAGCCCCAATGAAGAGGTTGATCCGGTAGTAGAGATGGAGGAGTTTTTGAGTAGGATCAGTGCGCCTCCACCCAAGAAGAGAGCTAGAAAATTTTCAAAGATCTCAACTGATGAGGATAGCTCTCGCACCCTTCATGTAGTTGTGCCACGAATTGATTGTGATCGAGATGAAGCAGTGCCAAAAAATTATGTGATCACAACCATGGAGTTAGGTCGCCCTACAGGTGCACAGATCATTGAGGAGTGTGATAACTCCTATCAGGCGCTTAAGGACAGATTGCTCAGATCTGAAGGAAAGTACAAGAAATTGAAGGAGCATAAAATGTTGATAGGATATATGTAGTATTTATCTCATCCTTGTGGGCAGGAGATTCTAGCGATTGAGCTTCCAACCGAGTTATCCAGAGAGTCAGCTAGTGGCTTGGAGGATTTGAGGAAGATGGCACAGGAGGCAAACAAATGGGTTACAGGTGTTCGTGCAGAGACACAAAAATTCATGGAAGATCTTGCTTATGCTTACTGGCAAGCTTCCGACATTATGGCACAAATGAAGGCAGTTAATCAAGCCTGGGGTGATGCTTCTGTCTATCAGAGCAAAGTTATTCAACGTCTAGAGGCATTGATGCATACTCCTTTGTAGATGTTGATCGATGGAGGAGTTATTCAGGAGGGTGATACGTACAATTTTGCTGGATGGTACTCTTCAGTAGTCACAAGGTGTGGATTCTTTGATGCAGCTCAAGTGGATTCAGCTAGAGTTAGGAAGACTATGATGAACATCATTGATGGAGTTCAGAACACCTTAGAGGCAATCTTTGCTAGACGGCTAAATCCTGGTGAGGTGACTACTGATGGATTGAGGAGTAGGCTACCACCTTTCTTTTCAGAGGTGAAGACTTTTGTGCAAGACTCCTTTGAAAACATTTCGACTTTCTCCAGCCTGATTTAGAGTACACAGGATACTTTAGCTGCTTGGAGAAAATCTTGCACATGGCGTGGGCAGTCAGTCACGATGTTGGAGTTTCAGTTGGATCGTATTCCGACTATCTCAGTTCAAGAGGTTGAGGCTGTGCTTGCCAGGTTCATTAATTTTGCAGCCAGGGAGAAAGAGAATGGGAACGCACTTCTAGGTGACGACCTTTTGGAGGACTGATTGTGGGCATTAATTGCCTTTACTATTTTGGGAGTGAGTGGGAATCTTTGATTCATTTATTGTACCACTCCTCATTTTGGCAGTTTTTAGGGTTAGGGCTGAGGTGGCTCAATCTAAGCCATTCATTTGATTGTAATCTGAGCCATCCGTTGGACTGGGCCATCTATAAAAGGGGGAGTCCCCCTCATTTGTACTCATTAGAATCAGAAGTAGAAAATAGAGATAAGAGAGTAGACATTTTGCTAGAGCAAAGAAATAGTTTAGCATAGTTTGGAGGAGAAGGAAAGTTTTCTTTTGAAAAATTTGTAAGAGATTGTTGTGAAAACTTTCATAATAAAAGATCTTTCATTGATGGTGAAATTCGTCTTTGTTATGAATAGCTAGTGAGGTTTCTTCATACCTTCGACTTCAAGTAGCGTAAAGTAGCTTAAAGTAGCATAATTTTCATTTCATACAAATAGATATTAGCTGTGGATTTGTGGTGTCGATCGAGGCAACTTCGTTTTAGTCTATACCACTAGCGGCTTGCTGACGGAAAGTTTTCCTTGTGTGGTCAACTGGAGCATTTTATAAGCCTAACTTCAATTGCAATTCACGTCTTGGTATGCGTCGTCTTGACGATATCTTGATGTTGGATTGTAACTTGAAAACCTCTTGCCATCCCCTTGAAGATTGAACCAACTTTGTGTAAGCTATCCAACGTGAGGCGGAGCAGAGTTTGGTTGAAGTTTGTCGAAATTGATCCTGCGTCCTGTCTTTAGATAGAACATAGATTCTCTAATCCCCACAGCCATTCAATTCAGTCTATTTCTAGTTAGTTTTAGGAAAACGTACCTTATAGCTAAATCATTCGTGTCACATTTATTCCCTTCCAATCATCAACCTGTTGTCAGTTGCAAGCCTTATGAACAATTGTGTAAGTCCGCTCATGTAAACAGCATATCACAACGAACCGACTGAGGGTATTCCAAAGCATTTTGGAACCTTGGAGTTGAATGTGCGATCTTTCTTGCAATCTTAGCGTGCGGAATTCTTTGATCAAGAGAGAATGGAGTAGCCTTCGGATTACTTTGTTCTACTGATTGGTGCGGTTACAAAAATCAGATCAACAATTCCGTTACAATGCTTCAACATCTTGGAGTTGGTGCTTTAAGGAGAGTTGGTGCTCACTTTTGTAATCTGGGTTGGTGCTCGTTTGTGGTTAATGAAAGTTATTGCCGTGGTTTTTTACTTGAAAGTGTTTTCTATGTCAAAATTTGTGTTCTCCTTATTGATGCTTGCTCTTACTATTTACATTGCTGATTCTGATGGTTTTTAGTTTTAAAAGTGTAAAATATTGATTCACCCCCCCACCCTCCCCCGCCACCCTCTTAGTATTTTCTGTGCTAATGGAATTGAGAGGATGTGTTGTCTTTTATTTTGAAAGGTGACTGAAAAAGTCGTGAGTATAAAAAAATGATGGCGGCTTGTTAGTTATTCTTGTCGGCTTTTGGTTAGAGGATGGCTCATGGTTTTATTTTCTCAAAAAATTGTGTTCATTCAATCCATTACCATGTATTCTTCTTTATGCATTGGAGTTACCTTTTGCTAAAAAAGCCGAGTTCGTGGGTGTGATGGTGCTAAGAAAAGTTTTTGTGGATGCGCTAAAATAATTTTGTATCCATCATTTGAAGTGTATGCTATGATTGGATGTAAGAGTTTTTACCACATGTTATGGTAAGTCTGAAATTATGTTGGATCCGTATGAGATTATGGGGATCGATGTGTAGAATGGTTTCCAAAATTTTTTAAGCTTCTCCTTCAGCAATAACGTCCTCATTTTCCTTGTGTGGAGTGATTCAAGCTATTGAGAGTGATGACATGAGGGTGTGGCAGAGCATACACTAGGGTCTTATCATTTTTGTGATGATCAGTTTTAAGTCCATCTATTCCTCTCCTTTTTGTGAATAGAATATGATGACCATTGTATAGAATGTTAACGCCCGAGTGGTGGAATTCATTGCATTTGTCACTATGCAAGGTGAAGGATGTGGTAATTAAGATGTTGTGAGAGTGAAGTTGTTTGTGTTTTGTTTGAATGTTCACATAGACGACATGTTTTTCTTTTAAAAAGGGATGTTTTGACTTTGAAATATGAATCAATGCATTTGTTGGAAGTTGTGTGTATGCCGGCTGTGTTTGAAGCTATCTTCAGATTCGTGTCTCAGTAAGCTATTGTCAGATTCTAAACTCAGCAATCATTCCATGCTCAGAAAATCAGGGGTGTTTGTCAAAAAATAATTTTCTAAGCTGAGTTATTCCTTCTTGTTTCTTGGATGTGTGGTTGAAGTTTTCAAAGTGTTATATCTATTCTTGATTTGAGACATGTTTTGGACAGATTGGTTTTGAAATCAGAATTTCAGTGTTGAGAAGATTTTATGGTACTGAAGTTGGTGCTTCAGCAATCTGGAGTTGGTGCTTCAAGTAGAGTTGGTGCTTGCTTTTGTAATATGGGTTGGTGACCGTGCCCATTTGTGGTTAATGAAAGTTGTTGATTTTCCGTGGTTTTTTAACAAAAAGGCTTTTCCACGTGAAATTTTGTGTTCTCCTTATTGATGCTTTCTCTTATTGTTTACATTGCTGATTTTGATGGTTTGGAATCATAGTATGGGAGAAGCAAAATTTAACATTTAACTATATTATGAATTTACACACGAGGATTCCATTTGTTATGCTAGAGAAACAACAAGAAATGTCAATTTGGACAAGTGAAGAGCTTAAAAATATTAAAACAGGAGCACAATGGATGCAAAATTAACTATAATAGCAATAAGGAAGGTTTTGCATGGAAACATAGAGACTTGGATGGAATACCACCTATGTTGTGTGTTCATCACATTGGTTTATTACCATAAGCAGTACAACTAAGGAGGAGATTCTACTGATTAAATACAAGGATGATACATGATCAATATGAGTGTATGCTAGATGCTAGTCTCAATTTTTACAGAGCACAAGTGAGTTGGTAGTGTAGGAAATTTTTTCTCTCCACTTTCTAACTTTCCTCCCCTTTTCCAACTATCCATGGTGTTTTGGTGCCTTAATGTTGATAACTGACCTAAGACATCTCAACTAAGGCTATTTTGTGCATTTGATGAACTCCATTGTTCCTTGTTTTTAGCTTTTTCCCTCTATGTTTATTACCAATCTGAGATATTGTTATATGGTTGTACCTTGTGTCCTTGTACCTTGGTTCTTTCTCCATTGTGTTAATTGTTCAATGTTCCATGTTGTGATTGAGCTTTGAGTTTATTTTCATTGCATCCTTTATCTTGTGTTCTAAGTTGGTGTGGGTGTAGTGCTTTGTTAGTGAGGTTCTCGACCTTCGCTAGCCATCAATCTTTTGATTCAACGGTCCATGGGAAGTTTGAGTTGTATTTATGCTCCCAATGTCATGAGTTTTCACCAACCATCCATTTCTTTGATCTATTTGTTGGTAGGAGCCATAGTCGTTTGTAGGAGGAAAGGGAAGAGCTCTTGATATTGGTTAGCAAGCCTAGCATGGCACTTTGGTTGGTCTATAGTGGTTCCTAGTATGTCAATGGGAAATGGTGGTCCTAGCCTTTGCAAGCTATTTGATCATCTTTATGGGAATGCAAGTGTCATCAATTCTTCTTTATATCGCAAGTCTATTTTGCGGATAGCTTCCTATTGGTTGAAGTAGTGTGGTGGGCCCCTACTCCCTATTTGGGACAAGCTCATGGTTGTGTGCATTCTCATTGGCCCATGTCATACGTTAGTGGAGACAACATTTTCTATTGATCCTTTAGACCAATCAATGAATCATTGAGGGAGGCTACGTGCATGTATCTACATTCTTGACAACTTTTGATCTATGTGATCATGTGGTTTTGGGAGTTTTGTGGTGGTAGTTTGGGAAGTGTTTGGGCTTGTATAGCACCATCGGTCCATTATGGTGATGTGGTAGTCTTGGTAGGAAGGAAAGGGTAGTTGTTGGTATATGTGTTTGTGTGATCTAGTAGTTGGTGATCTTTGATTGAACAAACCACAAGAGTCAAAGGGAAAACCTAGTAGCAAAGCATTATAAATGCTCACCATCCATTTGATTGGACCAACTCAATGGTCCACAATATCTCAAAGACAATCATTTCATTTGTTGTTTAAAGAGATTTCAATTAAAATGGAATTTTATTGTTGCTGCTCTATATTCCACTTTCCTTCGAGCATTGCATCAAATTGCTGTCATAAGAGTTTCGAACATACATTGTTAAAATATTATGTATAATATACAAGGGTTTCATTGATATATTTATTTAGATCACTATCAAGTATTAATATCTGATCTGCAAGGGTTTCCATGAAATAATTTGGTATTTCAATGTTGTTGTTCCATATTCCTTAATTGCTCAAGTATTTCATAAAAGGAAAACACAAAAAATTGTAGAGTTTATGAAATTTTTATAAAGGGACATTGTAATACTAAATTTTTTTCTTCTAAACATTGACTATTAATAATCATTAATTTTTTTATCATAACATTAATTAATCATTTATCATTATTATCACAATTATCATTTATTACCATTATCCATTAATTAATCAATTTATTAAATAAAATTTTATTATTTAATTAATGTGAGTTAATTATCCACTTCTAATATATAATAAAATTTCAATTTATCACCTCACAAATTAACTAATTCTTCTAAATAGCATTTTTTTCTTCTCATCATCTATTTAGTGAATTAATTTAATTCATTATTATCCTGTTAGGAGTTCAAAAAAGAAATTTTCCATAATGTAATAACCACCCTAGATTTTTTTTTTTTCAAAAATAAAGCAATTGGAAATGAGATACAAACAACTTCCTTTCCACTTTTTGATCACTTAGATCCCGGAATGGACAAGGTGAAAGCATATTGTGTTTCAAGATTACAATAAACTGAAAGCAACAACTAAGGAAAGCACCAGGCGGCAAGCCAGTCAATACCACTTATTCAGTGGGATGCATATGCGGTAGTGAAAGAAGTAAACATCTACTTATTCAATGGGAATTACAATGGCACTTCCACTTTTCAATGGGAAAGCTTATACAATATTGAAATTGAAATACAACTTCTTCCACTTATCCAGTTGTGATTGATTACAAAATACTTGTTTAGTGGGGTAGGTATCAACAAATAACAAGAGCAATTCATTGGCGGTACTACCATCCAATGTTACAATTTAGATTGCGTGAAAAGACAGCTTTCGGTTGTATGACCATCCGAAGCATTACAATGCTAGTACGTTTGCATCATAAACATCATAATAAAGGATTAGTTGCTTATAACAAGTGCTGATGTAAAAGAATTTTTGCAACACGCCAAATGGAACTGTTGATGTGTTTTTTATGACTGCACCAACGCAGAATAAAGTCGCCAACGGCTACCCTATTCTCTGTTGATCAAAGTATTTTGCATGCTAAGATTGCAAGAAAGTTCATGCGTTCAACTCCAAGGTTCTTTTAGTGCGAATAGGCTCAGTTGGCTCAATGTGATTTGTTGGTATTTCAAGGGGGACTTATGGAATTGTTCGGCAGCAGAGAAAGGAATCCAAATGCTCGATAGATTTATCTATGAAGTTCTTGCTTCCTGATCTAACTTGAGAGTACTGGATTTAAAATGCAGGGTTTAGAGAGCTCTAATCTACTCTAAGGCGTGGACATGGCGATCAATTCTCACAAGCTTCAACCAGGCTCTGCTTTGCCTCGCTTCGGACAGCCTCCACAGAACCGGTGCAATCTTCAGAGGAGTAGTTCAAGGTGTTTAGATCATAACTTAGCATGAAAATACCATCACAACGACGCATATAGACATACAAATCATGATCAAAGTTAAGTACATGATATTCCAGTTGACCACACAAGGCGCATTCACCATCAGCAAATACACTAGTGGTATGGATAGACGAAGTTGCTTAGATCAAACGCCACATTCCACAATTTCTATCTTCTACTTGCATGAAATGAAACTTATTCTACTTTAAGTCACTACTTGAATTAGAAGGACGAAGAAACCTTGCTAGCTACTCACAACAAAAGACAAAATTCATCATCAATGAAAATTCTTTTTATTGGGAGAGTGTTCACAACAATTTCTTACAAAGTTTTAAGGAAAAACTTTCCTTCTTCTTCAACTACTCTATCAATCTATACTAAGCTACTTCTAATTTGTCTCTCTATTCACTTCTACTCTAATTCTCTTTGTCTCCATAGAATGCCGCGAATAAAGGGACTCCATACCAGCTAAGCCGAGTCCAGCGAGCATTTCGAATTACTGTCGGTGGATGGCCCAAATTGTACCACCTCAGCCCTAAACAAGATTCACCCTAAAAGCGCGCCACCAGAGGTGGGGTAATAAAATGAGCCATTAATGACCACCATCTTCCTAGAAGATTCCAACTTTGGCGTTACGCGCCGATCTTTCTGCTTTGGCGTTTGAACAGCTTCTTCTTTGTTACTTGAGCCGGGTACACACGAAGTCTCAACACTTAGCCACTTTTTGCAATTTTTCTTCCTTCGAGGTTGAGATGTCATCTTGAATTACTTGCTTCATCACTTTAAGTCACCACCGCTTGGTCTCGATGCTCCTCCTGCAAAACAAGCAAGGAGAAGAGTATTAGAACACTTCATAATATAAATTCAACTTACTTACCAGGATTTTCACGCTCTAATTTCCAAGTGTTCATCGCCTTCACTAGCCAACTTTGCGTTCAATCCTTCATACCTTAGCCAAATTTCATCATCCTCAAGGACATATCATCTTTTGAAAGTGTTAACCGCATCTTCCTCACTTTTCCGGCTGACATTTCATCCAACCCTGGCTCGAGCAAAATGTTTTCATCAGGAACTTGATCAAAAATCATCTAGGCGATCATTTTCAAATTCATCCGCCAAGGCATTTTTAACACATTTTTCCTTGCCTTAGAAAATTTCTCAAATTTTCCTTAGGAAATTCATCAACTTGGTGCCCATCAAAAATCTTCACCTCAGAATTCCTGGCAAGCTGTGGAAGACTTTGAAATCCATTCCTCATCGCAGACGTCCAATACCCAGAAGAAAATTTCCCCCAAAAAGCATCGAATTCATGTGTATCCAAACGAAGGGGTACATTTAATTTTTGAATTTTCAAACCTTAGAAAAATACTTCTCAATCAAATTTATCCTCATTCTTCATCTCTGGGCAAATTTTCCTTGCTCGGCCTTGAAAATTTTAACAATTTCATGAAGCTGGCACCTTCTGGCATATTTCACAGCCAATTCCTTCTTGCCTCAGAAAACTTTATCCCTTCAAGTCTAGGCGCAAATAGAGGGTCACACTTCAAGCTTCACATACTTAGAATATTTTTATCTTTGCACAAGTCAAAGGTGCAGTCAAGGGGTTGAGGTTCAAATTTTTCCATACTTGGCATATTTCCTAGCTCAACGCCTTGGAATTTTCACTTGCCTTCTAATACCTTGAGGGCGCATATGGCTAGGCAAGCTTCTAGTTTTCATAACTTAGAAAATTTCAAGGACTTCCTGTTGTGACCTTTTCACACATCGCCCCATTCAAATGGGGACCCCTAATTTTTGCTCCATTCTGGTCTTTTGGGCTTTGGTTTTTGGTCTCTCTCTCTCCGTCTGCCTCTTTTCTATGGTCTGCTTTCTGGGATTTCTCCGCCTTTGAGCTTAGGCATGAAACTGACCAAGTCTAAAATTAGGGTTTCACTGTTTCTGGTCAGTCCAAGGTCAAATAAAGTCAATAAATTGAAAATTGAACTTAACATTGTTGTCAGTGTGTTTCAAGCAGGCTTCCGGCAAGTTTTCAGCTAATTCGGAGATACTTACTATTTTTAGTAAGTGTGAAATTCAGGGCAATCTATTAGCTATTTTGAGATTCTGACAGTCACACGGCATTCAGAGCACGTCAGGCTACTCGCGTGCAAAATTTGAGCGAAAACGGATAACTTACTATTTTTAGCAATTCGGCTTCCGACACGAATTTCAGGGTTCAGATGCAGAGTTTTTCTTTGCATGTTGGCATATTCCCTTGGAGTTTTCAAGACCGTCAGCGATGATATAACATGCAAATGAGGCGACAACTTCGAGAATTGATCTTCGAGGCTATTTTTAGGGTTTTGCATGTCGGGGTTTCTTTTGCATGTCGGATGATTCTGATGGGTTTCGAAACCGCTGATGGTGTGACATGCAAATGAAGATAGCCGCCGGTAAAGGAACTTACTATTTTTAGCGGGTGTGTCCGGCAATACGCTTCCCGGCCCGGTCGAGAATCGCGAGTTGTCAGCGATTGCCACGAAGCGAAAAAGCAGAGATCATTGTCACATGTCGCGAGCAAATTAGGGTTTTCAGCCGGGCCTAAAAATAGTATAAAAGTCAAAATTACGAAAACCGGTGTAAACCACGCGTCCCGGCATCCTTGAACTAATACATCTGGTGAAATTTCAAGTCGATGAACGCACTATTTATAGTAAGTCAATTTCGGCATGCAAACAACCCGGAGTGCAATGGTCGGTGTCGTGACGAGGTCACGTGGTGAGGAGCACCTCATTCAAATTTCAACTCGACCGGAGCAGTGGAGCTAACAGAAACAAGAGGTTGCTATTTATAGTAAACCACCTCCGGAAATGGGCTAAAAATAGCAGGTCAGCTAAAAATGGCAGTGTCGACAGGACCACGAGGTCGTGGGGATGCAGTGTGCAAAGTTTCAAGACATTCCGAGCTTCAGAGACGCAAAATTAAGAAGCTTACTATTTATAGTAAGGCATGAAGAAACCGGCAAAGACGAGAAAAATGTCTAAGTCTGGAGCTTTATCTTCCACCACCTTGAAAATGCGCCCAGCTTGCCTTCAGATGTTTGAAAATTTTTCTAAGGCATTAAAAATCCGCCTGCCACCTCCAAATGCGCCCAAGGCACAAGTGGTCAATGAAAGTCAACAAGGTTTATCCTGTTGGCATAGCAAAATGCGCCCACTTCAAGAGTTGTTGAAAAAAGTTTCTAAGGCAAACGAATATCCTCCACCATGGCCTAAATGCGCCCAACAAGCAAGAAAGTCAAAGAGGTCAAAGGGTTTTATCCTCCTCCCATGCCAAAATGCGCCCAAGGAAGAGTTGGTGCAAGATATTTGAAAATTTTTCTAAGTATGAGTCTCGTCCTTCACACATGTTGAAATGCGCCCAGCTAAAAAGTGGTCAAAGCAAAGTCAAGGAGTTTCATCCACCAGCTAGGCTGAAATGCGCCCAAAGGCTGCCATGTGAGGACAAAAGCTGGAAGATGAGGAGTCACTAGTCAAGGCGTTGTAAATGCTTCATCCTCCACCTACATCAAAATGCGCCCAAAATGAAATGAGTCAACAAGTCAAATCCTTCACCTACATGGAAATGCGCCCAAATGGGGCCACATGAGGACAAAAACAAGGAAGCTCAAAAGCCACATGCCTAGGCATTGAAAGTCTTCATTCCTCTTGACATGCTCAAATGCGCCAAGATTGAGGTGTAAAGGGTAAGTAAATGAAGTAAAAGGGTGAGTAAATTCCTCAATGGCGTGGTGAATACAAGGATAAATGATAGGCGTTATCCTCCATCAAGTCCCAAATGCGCCTAAGGTGGTGGGTGTTTTAAAAAAAAAAAAAAAATTCCTAAGGCGTGTGAGGTAGTAAGGATGAATATTGGGCGTGATTTTCCTCTTCAAGTCTAAAGTGTGTGGTGGTGAAGATAAATGATAAGGCGTGATTTTCTTCAAATGTGCTAAGTAAAGTGAAATATTTTTAAAAGAATGTTGGAAAATTTTCCTAGGCGTTAGGAATTTTAAATAAAATTGCCTTGCGAGTGTGAAGTGAAATACTAGTGTGGAGCGGGAAATAAAAATGTGCTAGGCGCCTTCATGAAAATTTCTTGGTGGAGTTGATATTTTCACAGGCAAAATTGATCGAGTTGGATATAAAATTTTCTAAGGGAAATTTTTTTCAAGGCACAAAATATTTTCTCCCTTAGAAAAATGCCCAAGTCTGGAGAGGTGGTGGAATTTTTCTTGAACCACAGATGAATTGTCGGAGATGAAGTCAGTGAAAGCCAGCTGCAAGGGTTGGTATAAAAAAATTTCCAAGTCAGAGCAACAAGAAATCTCCGCAGATGTGAAGAACGAGAATAAATTTCACAGGGAAATAATTTTCTAAGGTTTAAAATTCAGAGAAATAAAATGAACCCGTTCGTTGTGCACCCATGGGTTCGATGCGTTCTGGAGAAAATTTTCTTCTGGGTATCGAAGATTATCGATGAAGAATGGATTTTAAGGTCTTCCACAGCTTGCCGAGGTTTTTGAGATAAAGATTTTGATGGGCACCAAGTTGATGAATTTTCCTAAGGGGAAATTTGAAAATTTTCTAAGGCAAAAATGAAGAAAACGTGTTTCAAGGTGAAATTCTCCAGACGAAGAATTTGAAAGGAATTGCCTAGGTGAACTTGTCCAAACTCTTCGGGAAGATAGTTTCTTAAGCCAGAGATGAATAAAATCAAGGTTGTCGGAGCTCCAGCAGGTGAAATGAATTTCTTGAAGATGCAGTTGAAGTTGATATTGTCAAAGATGATACGCCCTTGAAGAGGATGGATTGAAAATCTGGCTAAGGCGTGAAGAATTAGAACGCAAAGGCGATTAACGCTTGGAAGTTTGAGCATAATAATCAGGTAAGTAAGTTGAATTTGGGTTATGAAGTGTTCTAATACCCTTCTCCTTGCTTGTTTTGCAGGAGGAACGTCGAGACCAAGTGATGATGACTTAAGGTGATGAAGCAAATACTCCACGATAAGATTTCAACCTCAGAGGAAGAAAAGTTGCGAAAAATGGCTAAGTGTTGAGACTTAGTATAACTCAAGTGACAAAGATGAAGACCCTCAAGTGGCAGAAGTCAAAGAACAACGCCAAGAAGAAGATCAAGAACAGTGTGAACGCGTCTACAAACGGAATCTTCTAGAAGGATGATGGTGGACATTATGGCGCATTTATTACCCCACTCTCCTTTGTGGCGGTTTTTAGGGCAAATCTTGTTTAGCGCTGAGGTGGCACGATTCAGGCCACTCTATTGATTGTAACCCTAGCCGTCTTTTGGGACTTGGCTAGCTATATAAAGGGAGAGTCCCCCTCATTTGTAATCCATTAGAAGTAGAATTTAGACTTCGGACTAGAGAGTAGAGCGGAGGTACTTTAGTTGTAATATCTTAGCATAGTAGTTTAGATTGAAAAGGAAGGAAAGTCTTCCCCTTTGGATACTTTGTAAGAAGTTGTCATGTATGCTTTCATAATAAAAGAATTTTCATTGATGGTGAATTCTTCTTTGTTGTGAGTAGTTGTTGAGGCTTCTTCGTCCTTCCAATTCACGTAGCATCTTGAAGTAGCTTAAAGTAAAGTAGATTTCATTTCATGCAAGTAGTTAGCAATTGTGGAATGTGGTGCTCGATTTGAACAAGACTTCGTTTGTCCATACCACTAGCGGGCTTGCTGACGGTGGGTTCGCCTTGCGTGGTCAACTGGAACTTTGTGAAACTACACTTCGATTATGGTTTATATGTTGGCATGCGTCGTTGTGATGGTGTCTTCATGCTAAATCGTGATTTGAACATCTTGAGTCACTCCTTTGAAGATTGCACCAGTTCCGCGGGAGCTGTCCGAAGAGAGGCAAAATGGAGCTTGGTTGAAGTTTGTGAGAATTGATCGCCGTGTTCCACGCCCTAGATTAGAACATAAACTTCTTAGGCCCTACACCCTTTTAAATTCAGTTCATTCCCGGTTAGAATTAGGAATCCCGTGCTCACCTGCCAAATCATTTGAATTACACGAAAGCCCCATTAGTCGCTGTTTGTTGTAGCAACGAACAATTGTGTAAGTCCCCTTGAATACCAAAGAATATCACATCGAGCCAAACTGAGCCTATTCGCACTTAAGGAACCTTGGAGTTGAAAGCATGATCTTACTCGCAATCTTAGCATGCTGAATACTTTGTTCAAGAGAGGATAGAGCATCCGTTGGGAGACTTTATTCTGTGTTGGTGCGGTCTCAAAAACCACGTCAACAGTTCCGAATACTTAGAATACCCTAAGTTGGTTGATGTGTATTGCTGTGTTCTTACGAGGGGACTTACACAATTGTTTAGACTTCTTGTAGTTAACAGTCGGTGTATGCTTTGAAGGGGTTATTGCGTGTATGATTTGGCAATGTAGTTCGTTTTCCTAAAGCTAATCAGAAATGTACGGAAAGTAAATGAGTGTAGGGCCTAAGAAATTTATGTTCTATTCTAAATGCAGGATATGTGGAGCTCAATTTTGGCAGACTTCAACCGAATTTCACCTAGCCTCACGTTGGACAGCTTCAGCAAAATCAGTGCAATCTTCAAAGGGATAGCAAAAGATGTTCAAATTATGATTTAGTATACATACACCATCAGAACAACGCATATAAGCATACAAATCACAATCGAAGTTAAACTCAAGATAATTTGCAGTGGACCACGCAAGGCGAACTTATCATGAAGCAGCCGCTAGTGGTATGGAATGAAAGAAGCTACCTCAACAAAAACACCACACATCAAAGTAAACTAGTTGCATGAGATGAAAATTAAGCTACTTGGATCCGAAAGGAAGAAGAGACCTTGCTAGCTATTCATGACAAGACGAATTCCACCATCAATGAAAAGATCTATTATCATGAAAGTGTTACACAACAATCTCCACAAAAGTTTTCAAAGGGAAAACTTTCTTTCTTCTCCACACTATGCAAAATGTCTACTATGCTCTACTCTCTAGTCTCTAGCTTTGATGCTAATGTCCAATACTACTCTATTCTCTAATGAATTACAAATGAGGGGGACTCCCCCTTTTATAGATAGCCAGGTCCCAAAAGACGGCTAGGGTTACAATCAATAGAGTGGCTAGGATCGTGCCACCTCAGCCCTAACCCTAAAAACTACCAGAATGGGGAGTGGTACATTAAATGAATCAAAGATTCCCACTCACTCCCAAAAATAGTAAAGGCAATAAATGCCCACAATCAGTCTTTTAGAAGATCCTCGTCTAGCAGTGCATTCCCATTCTCCTTCTCTCTGGCTGCAAACTCAACGAACCTGCTAAGCACATCCTCAACTTCCTGAACTGAAATGGGTGGAACACAATCTAGCTGAAACTCTAGCACCGTGACTGATGTCTCATGCCGTGCACATGACTTCCTCCAAGCAGCCAGGGAATTCTGCGTACTCTGAATCAAACTGGAGAAAGTGGAGGTGTTCTCAAAGTCATCCTGTGTGAAGGTCTTCACCTCTGAAAAGAAAGGTACCAGCTTACCCCTCAAATTATCAACATTAACCTCATCTGGATTCAACCGCCTAGCAAATATGGCCTCAAAGGTATTCTGAACTCCATCAATGATATTGGCCATAGCCTTATGTATCTTGGCTGAATCTGCCTGTGCAGCGTCGTAGAAACCACGTCCCGTGATCGCTGAAGAATACCATCCGGAAAAGTCGTACCTGTCATTCTCCTGAATGACACCTCCATCAATTAGCAATCGCAACGGAACATGCCTCAATGCCTCAAGACGCTGAATTACTTTACTCTGATAGATAGAAGCATCACCCCAAGCATGATCAACCGCCTCCATCCGTGCCAAAATACCAGAGGCCTGTTGAAAAGCAGAAGCAAGGTCCTCCATAAACTTTTCTGTCTCAGCACGAACTCCTGTGACCCACTTGTCTGCTTCTTGTGCCATCTTTCCTAACTCCATCAAGCCACTGATTGATTCCCTAGGTATCTCTGCTGGAGGCTCTATCACTGGAATCTCTTGCCCTCGAGAACGAGACAACTGTTGTACATATCCAATCAAGGCCTTGTGTTCTCTTTTCAACTTCTTATACTTCCCTTCCTTCTTGAATAACCTATCCTTGAGGGCAAGGTAGGAGTTATCACATTCTTCCACAATCTGTGCACCAGTGGGGCGCCTAGATCCAAAGTCGTGACCACATAATTCTCAGGCACTGCCTCATTTCGGTCACAATCAACTTGTGGCACAACAACGTGAAGAGTGCGAGAGCCATCCTCTTCGGTGGATATCTTCGAAAATTTTCTTGCTTTCTTCTTCTGTGGAGGTGCACTGATCCTGTTCAAGAACTCTTCCATCTCTAACTGGATCAATCTCCCCACTGCTTCTTCCTATCTTCATCCTGCTCAATCGCACATTGTATCAGAAATGGAGTATCGGGCTGTTTGTGCTCTACTTCTCAACTTGACATCATTCTCCAAGGAGGCTCATCATCCTCAAGTGGCTATGTCTCCCCGGAACTATACCATCATCATCCATAGCCTAACTCCTCATTAAACTGAGGGTCGTGCATAGTCCCTCATCATCCTCACTGGACAACCTTACCAGACGCCCGCTAATCACTCCTCTCTGTGGAGGCTGATTATTATCCTGTACTACTTGCACCTGATTCAATGCATTCCTTTGATCAGCAAACAAAGAAACTTCCTGTATACTTGGAGAACGTGTCTCCAATGGTGTGGATGACTCAACCCGTGGAGGCTCTGGCTGAGTAGGCTCCTTTTGAATTGGCTCTTTCCTTCTGGACTCTGGACCTCGTGTGATCTGTTTCTTCCTGCCTGTGGTGGGTGTCCTGTGATCTCCCATCAAATTGTAAGTCAAAGCAATTGACCTACTCTTCAACCTGCTCACTCGCCTGTCAACCCATGCCCTAGTGAATGTCAGGACCGGAATAGAAAGTGTATCCAAATCTGCAACCTCAGGTTCTGACCAATCTGGGAGCGGAAGTGGGGTATCTCTCACTGCTGCATAATTCGGATGGACAACGTCCATATCCTTGCTCACCTGGTCTGGAACTGGAACAACTTCACACTCCCTGATCAAAGCAATCGGCAACCGAGAGAACATCCTTTTCCTTACTTCAATCTCATCTGTCGCATCAGCCCAATAGTCCTCAATATTTGCCTTGTGTTTAAAATTTAAATTCTTCTCACAATACCCATTTGATGTTGTGATGTGGATCATAGTGCTGTCGGCTGGTGTGATATGAAAAGTGATAAAATTGAAGTTCACTTTCAGCCTCTCTAGCTGCCTGTATTGAGGGACACACTTCATCCGGGTTGCCCATGACAATCGGGAATTCAATTCCTCCCTTATTTTTCTTTTGAATTTTATCGTAGGCGAGCAATTGCCTAGTTATCTCTAGCATTAAAATTCTATCGGTTGGGTACTTAGGCAGCCTATATGGATATGATGAAAAACCTTGCAGCCTTATGTAAGAAAATTTCGGAAATTGTATGAACCAACACCCATACCTTTCAATCAACTCTTGGGCCTCCCTCGAGATTCTGTGGTGTAACCGCTCCTGAAGCAATCTCGTAATGTACATGGTGAAGGCATCGTTGACACGCTTGTAGTGAGTAGTGCTCGCCAAATGCAATTGTGGACAAGCCTCATGGATCTTGAATTGGTGAGAGCCACATCCGACAGGTTCCTTGTAAGAAATCCCTTTGTACTTTGTCATACGAGCCAACATATAGATGATGTAAGAGCTCATATAAAATGTCTTTGTCCTTCTAAGGCTCAGGAGCTGCTCATGCAAATTATCACTGATCATCTCGGCCCAATTGACATAATCCTTCCCTTCCAGCACGAGGTTGATGTAGTAAAACATCCATGGCTCAAAAATGAATGATTGTGCACAACCACCAACTCTGCTCAGCATCATGATAAGGTCACAGTATTCTTGCTTCAAGTCATCCGCTATGATTTGCTTTGGCAGCTTTGTACGAGAAGGCCTGGGATTGCTCATCCAGCGAGTGTTGATTGTTTCCGTGCATCTCTCGAATGCGGAAGCGTACATTCGCTCAGCTCGTTCTCTGGATTTGTAAATCATATTTCTGTGCACTGGGATCCCGAAAGCTTCACCAATGGCAGCAGGAGTAAGATTGGCTAGCACCTGGCCATCTGGTGACATGATCGATTTGTGATCCTTCTCATAACAATTGGTGCACTCCATCATCAGCTCCGAACATTGAATGGCTGGTGGGAAACCAGCAGCTGCATATAATCCGCTTCGAACGATATTGTGCGAAGTAGTCGAAGGTCGATGATTTCCAATCCCCAACATTCTGTTCTTGAAGGTCTCTAGGTTGATGGAGCCCAAGTTGGTATCTGTCAGCTTGCTCAACTTCGAAATGAACCTTGACTCTGGCATGAACGTCTTGCTCAGTTTCTTGATCACAGCCTGCCTGGATGCACTGTTGTTATCTTTGCCAGTCTCCCTTGCTTCAGCCATCTGCAACACAACAAACATTCATCAGCGAATTAATTTATAAAACAAATAAGATACCTTGCAGGGCTGCCAGTCGACTTTTTTAAAATTTGAGAAGTTGCAACATTCAGTTCTTCTGCAAACCTCAACTTCTCCTTCACAAGATTTCGAACTTCAACACTTAGAAAAGACGTCTAAGTAAGCTTTGTCTTTAGCAACTTCAATCAGCAATCAGCAAGTTCGCACTTCCTTAAATCAGCAAGCTTACACCTTGGTAAATTCGTACTTCTTACTTGGCAAGTGCGCACTTCACAAGCAACTTTGAATTCACAAGTTCGCACCTTTTAAACTCTTTGAAATTCCTCACTTCAAGGCGTCCTTCTTAGCACTAGCAACTTCAACTCTCAGCAACAAATCAAGCTTCAACAATCAGCAAGTGCGCCCTTCCAAAAGTTGCAACTTTAAACTTCAGCTATAACTTCGAACTCCAACAAACTCCCCTTTGGAATTCGAATTTCTCCACTTCAGATTTTGGAAACTAACTCAAGTCAAGTCGTCCCTCTCAACTTCTCTTCAGCAACACTTCAGCCTTAGCAAAAAATTCGCACTCTTCAAGCTTCAGCAATTCTCAGCAACACTTCACTTAGAGCGAATTCGAGTTCTTCTCAGCTGTGAACAAGAAGTGAAACTTCTCAATCTTATAGCAAAAGTCGAATTCTAGAAGAAGCTAAGTATAGGCAGTGCATTAAACTTCCACTACTCCACTTCAAGAATTCAAATTTCCCTCTCTGGTATTCCTGACACTTGTCCGAGAACCTCAACCTTCTAGAAGTTCGACTTTGACTCGCATCTTTGAATTTATTTTCGAAAAAATTTAATTTAAGTTCATCTTTTTAATTCACCAGTGGGAGCTCTGTAATTCGAATTTAACTCCTCGGCTCTAGAAAGTTCATCTTCGAAGAATTCAATCAAAATCATCTAGGTAACCCACTTCGAATTCGTTGTCCGGAGAAATTCATCTTGAAAACACATTTTATTCACTCTGCCTTAGAAAACTTTAAATTCTCCCTTAGGAAAATTCACAATTTGAGCACTGATTAAATTCTTCACTGAAAAAGTGTTGGCGAAGTGCAGAAGACATAGAAATCCATCTATCATCGCAAATGCTCAGTACCCAGAAGAGAATTTTCTTCAGAACGTTCCGAATTCATGGGTACCCGACGAACGGGTTCATTTAATTTTTAAATTTTGAACCTTAGAAAATATTATTCCGTCAAATTAAATCCATTCTTCGCCTATGATCATCTTGTGTTGCTCCAACTTGAGAAATTTTTGAATCATCTTGCATTATCATCCATCTCTGACTTCACCACTGAGAAAATTTGCTCGTCTAATACGAGAAAATTTCACCACCTTGAGCTCTAGGCTGATTTTCTAAGGAAGAAAATATTTTTGCCTTAGAAAATTTTTTGAAATCACCTCTTGGGAAAATTTTGCCTTGGAAATTTTTCACCTTAAAATTTTTATTCAATTTTGCCTGTGAGAAAAACATCAACTTCACTTAAAATTTTTTTTATTCATGAAGGCGCCTAGCATGTTTTATTTTTTTAGCCACCACTTCGCATTTTACTTCACACTTGAAAAAAAAATATTTTTGAAGCTCCAACGCCTTAGCAATATTTCATTTTTCTTCATTCAACATCTTAGGCGCATATTGTGTGTGAAGGAGGATATTCATCTTGCTTTCGAAATTTTTTCATCACCTAGCACCTTCAACGCATTTCCTCACCACGTTAGGCATATATGATATTTCAAGAGGAATACTCAAAACCATGCCTTAGCATTTTATTCTCATCACTTCACACACCTTGGAAAAATTTCCAACACCTACCACCTTGGGCGCATATAACACTTGAGGAGGAATATTGTCATGCCTTGGAGTATTTACCATGCCTTGGAATATTTTCTAACGCCTTTTATCTCATTCACCACCTTGCATTTACTTTTACCACCCTAACTTGGGCGCATTTGAGCTAAGCAAGAGGATGACTCTTCAGCTTCCCTTTTTTCGTCTTCACATGCCTTGTTTTGGGTGCATTTTCATGTAGGTGAGGGATAAAAACTTTGACTTGTTTGACCCTTCTTGAACTTGGGCGCATTTTGGCTAGCATGGTGGATGAAACTTATAACCACGCCCTGGAGTGACCCTTCACCTTCCTCGTTTTCGTCTTGACATGCATGCTTTTGGGCACATTTTGCCTATGGAGAAGGATGAACTTGTTTGACCACTTTGACTTTTGCACTTTGGGCGCATTTAGGCCTAGGTGAAGGATGAATTCTCACACTTAGAATTTTTTTGTGCTTGGCATTGCCTTGAAGGCGCATTTAGGCTAGGCAGAAGGATGAAAGGTGTTGACTTTTTTTGACTTCATTGCTGGATGGGCGCATTTTGGGCATGGTGGAGGATGAAGTTTACAACTTAGAAACTTTCCATGCTTCCTCATCAACTTGGGCGCATTTTGCCATTGCTGCAGGACGAAGTTCTAGACTTAGAATTTTTCCTCGATTTGCCAATTTATCCATACCCTGCTATTTATAGTAAGCCCTCTGATTTTGCATCCCTGAAGCTGAGAACGATTTGAAATTTTGCACACTACATCCTCATGGCCTTGTTGTCCTGTCGACACTGCCGTTTTTAGTCGGCCTGCTATTTTTAGCCCATTTCTGAAGGTGATTTACTATAAATAGCAAATGCTTGCTTCTGATAGCTCCACTGCTTCGATTAACTTGAAATTTGAATGAGGCGCTCCTCACCACGTGACCTGACTATTGACATCGGCGCGTGCAACTGATTTACTATTTTTAGCCTGCTTCCAAAATGACTTACTATAAATAGTAAGTGCTCCGATTGACTTGAAATTTTACCAGCAAATAGCCTGAAGGATGCTGATCGCGATGGTTTACACCGGTTTTGGAAAATTCTGACTTTTTACCCCTCTTTTCAACCTCCGAAGTTGGAAACCCTAATTCGCTCTGCATGCATACCAAATGATCTCTCTTTGTCTTCATTTCTGTTGCATTGCGATCAGCTTGTGATTCTGAACTGCTGGGAAGCGGCTGCCGGGACGCACCTGCTAAAAATAGTAAGTTCCTTACTGAGTGGTTATCTCTGTTTGCATGTCACATCACTGCGAAGCTCTCGAAAAACCCATCAGGAATCATCCGACATGCAAAAGAAACCCTGACATGCAAACCCTAAAAATAGCCTCTGAAGGTTGAACTCTGAAAGTTGTTGTTTCGCTTTGCATGTTATATCATCGCGAAGGTCTCGAAAAACCCAGAAGGAAAATGTAGACATGCAAAGAAAAACTCTGCATCTAAGCCCTGAAATTTGTCCCGGAAGCTGGACTACTAAAAATAGTAAGTTGTCTGTTTTTGCTCAAATTTTGCATGCGAGTAGCCTGATGCGCTTTGAATACCGTGTGACTGTCGGAATCTCAAAAATGTTGACAGATTGCCGGTAATTTCACACTTACTAAAAATAGCAAGTATCCAAAATTTGATGAAATTTTGCTGAGCCTGCTGGAAACATACTGACAACAATGTTAAACTCAATTTCCAATATATTCACCCTATTCGACCTCGGACTGACCAGGAAAGATGAAACCCTAATTTTCAGACTTGGTCAATTTTACACTTTAGCTCAGAGACGGGCACAATCCCTCGAAAGGTAGACATCAGAAAAGAGACAGAGAAAGAGAGAGAGAAAAACCCAAGCCAAAAGACCAGAATGGAGCGAAAATTAGGGGGTCCCCATTTTGAATGGGGCGATGTGTGAAAAGGTCACAACAGTTACATACTTCTCTTCCTCATTGAATAGATTTAAGTTAAAATTTCTTTTGAATGTATGTTAGGGGAATGATAGATTGATCGTAAAGATTGGTGAAACTTTGCTCATACTTTCTTTGGATGGATGATTTCTATCCAATGCGCAAAGTTAGACTGAGCTTTTAATGTGGATGCTTCATTGTATTACTTTGAATAATGTTGTTTTATTGATGGTGTTGTTCGTAGTAAGAAAATTTTAAGCACAAATTCCCAGAAGATTGCACTTGCTTTGTGTAGTTGTTGTATAACATGGCGAAACAAAGTATTGTTCTTTGGTTTCATTCAATCCTTACTGTCTCTTGAGTTCATAGGAATAGTATAGAATTCCTCAACCCTTACTCCCCTTTTCACTTTTTTTTTAATCTAAAATCCAAAATTCCAAAAAATATATCACTGCATTTAAGTCCTTGCTTTCTAAGTGACTTGCTAGAGTAAATCCCTTTGTGTTACCGGCAAAATCACATAATCCACATAGCTTATCCACACCCATCTTACGAAACATTGGAATTGCTGTATGATCTTTTTGGCAATCTTAGCATATGAGGCAGTTTTTCAAGAGAGGATAGAGTATCTTTGGATTCTTTATTCTAGAGCGCTTGGTGAGTCATAAAACACGCATCAACAGAACCTTAGTTAAATAAATCAGCATATAGTTCTTGGTGTTCTATTCATATCTGATAAAGTTATAACAAACATCTCTCTCTAGAAAATGGTGAATATTATAGCATATTATTTGTATAAACAAGACTGATTTGTGAAGTATTATAATGAGTGAATTGGAATAAGATTAAAACAGTAGATTGCTATAACATTCCAATTTCTTAACAGCATTTGAATGTTGCTATAGGAAGCTTGCTGACAAAGTAGCGGAAGCTGGATACTTTGTGGTTGTTCCTGACTTCTTTTATGGAGACCCATATGTTCCAGATTGTGCTACCGTTCAAGATTGGATCAAGAATCATTCACCAGTAATGCTTCTTAATGGATTTAATTGAATTAGTTGGAAATTTGTTTGCTGCATTGCTCCTTGAATTATATAACATCATCACTTCTTTTTTGTGAATGCCAAAGTATTTGAAGACGATGTTGATTAGTATTGTATACACTGCTTTAGGAGAAAGGATTTGAGGACTCTGTAAAAGTTATTGATGTTTTGAAGAGCAGGGGTATAACTAGTATTGGAGCAAGTGGCTTTTGCTGGGGAGGTGAGAAAAAGTTTTGTTTTTTCTCCTTTGTGGATGATTCACGGGAAAGCTAGACTTATTTTCAAATTCTGACCATGCCATGTTTCAGGGTGTATTGTATTTTCGTTGAAATCTGATATAGAATTATAAATGCAATCAAGTGATATAGTGTGCTAAAAAAGTTGCAGATCTTGGTATAAGTCTAGTATTCACTGAAGAGCTTAATTGTCTACTGCATTTGTTGTTACAGCCAAGGTGGTAGTGGAGCTAGCCAAAGGGGTGGATATAAAATCAGGAGTGTTATTGCATCCATCGTTAGTTACAGTTGATGATATTAAAGGTGAGAATATAAAGCTTATTTTCAAATTTCTTGCATGTCAATGTTAACCTAAGATTTTTGGGTTCTCTGCTGTATGGTAGTTTATTTTGTGGCTGTTCTAAGTTTTTAACTTTAAAAGTTAACATTATTTACATTTGCGCCTACATTCTATTCTTAAATTTAGATGATGGGTGCATACATAATTGCTTTCTTGTTTGCACCAGTGGTTAAAGTGCCAATAGCAATATTGGGAGCAGAAATTGACAGGATGTCACCACCTGAACTTGTAAAGCAATTTGAAGTTATTTTGTCTGAAAAATCAGAGGTACACATTACATTTTGGTTTCCCCATTCTTGCAAATTTTTTCTTGTAAAGTACATAGCAAGTCAGTCAAAACTATTTGTGGAATTTACTCTTTCTAATGATGCTGATTATGCAAAATAATTTCTTTTAGCACTGCAGAAGTTCCTTAAAATGTTGACATGCTTTATTAATGGAAAGGTTTTAAAATATAGTTTTATGTTAATTTGTAAAATCATTCAAGCAACTATGCTATATGATGTCCATTATTCTATTGGTCCACAGGCTTGAACTGGTGAATTAATTGAAGTTCATTTCAATAAGGAAGGACTGGCATAGAAAATACACATCTGGTGGGAAAAAGTTTATTTGTGTGTAGGCCATGTGAGATGGGTACAAAAGTTCCTAAAAATGTTGATGTTCAATCAATAAAAAGGCACTAAAAAGTAAAAGGTTGTTTGAAAATTAACTATTATGTCACTCAATTAGACATCCCATAAACGGACAAAGTAATCTATAGGCTTTTGAACAAAACAAGGTTCATTTCTGTAAATAAGATTTTACGTTGAAAAGTTAGAGACACAGCAGTTGGAGTTGATGTTTATTTGAATTATGTAAGCCACTAATTTCCCTAGGGTTATTGTCTTGTTGTTCAAAACTATTAAATCAAGGGCTTGAGTGGTATAAATAAATGATCAAGATAGATAGTAAATGGATCACATTGAGAAACAATTCTCGCAATGAAATATAATGTTCTTATCTCTCATTTGTGTGCATTTATTTTATTGTGTGTTTTCCTATTGATATGCAATTTTTAAGCTGTAATTGTACCATGTTAGTAGAGCCTACAGCCTGGCTTTCTTTTTTAGGAGTAAGTGGGTAGACATTTATTGGCTGTCACTATCTTCTAGCATGGCACCCCATGTAAGTGAGAAACATGGGTGTCTCCATTACCATGAAATTCTATGTTAGGAGGTGTTTATTGGTATAAAGTGTTGGTGTAAATAAAGTCTTGTACCTAGTTAATTCATTACTAGGGGACTTATTTACACATGTTAAGTTTACTTAGATCCTAGGAAAGAATCTTTCTAGAAGGTGTTAGTTATCATTTGTTGTTATTTTATCTTTTGACTTGTAACACATGTGAACCTAGGTAAGTGTGATTAGTTGTCTCATGTCATATGATTAAGACACTTGTCATAATCCTATCACATCTTGTGCCTCACTTTGGCTATATTGTTGGATGTTGTGGTTGTGTTGCTGATATGTGGTTGTTATTGATGTCAACACTATTAGCATTGATGTATTGTAGGCTGTATATGTCGAGGATATTGAGAAAATTGTTAAAGAAAGAGTTGCAGGTTGACAGTGGAACAATGAACTTGCTTAGTACGTTGATGATCAGTCATTGTGGACTAAAGGGTTTATTGCTGAGTGTATCTAGTTTATCCACCGAAAGTTTCGAAGGTCCGCGTGAAGATTTAATTGTGTTATGAATAGTTGTGTTCTGACAGTTTTTCTGTGGCTTCAATTAGTGTTCCTGATTGAAGTTGATGCGATTCTAGTAATTTTAGTTGCCGCAGATGCTTCTCTGTTGATTCGTGATGCTTGTGGATGTTTCTAGATCATGCTCTATCTTTGTTGCACGTCTGCGTTGATCAATGTGCTCGTGGTCAGTGATTTTTCTCTTGTGTGTTCAGGTTTTTATGTTCTTGGCCGACATGGTGGTTGTAACGTGCTGTGGATCCTTGGAGATTAAAATTTGAATGTTTGGCGCGCTTGAGGATATTGTTTTAAGTCTTCATTATGTTGTGGCCGATGGTGTTTGATTCGCATTGAAAATCTACTTGCAAATTTGGGCTGACATTGTGTATATGTTTTATATTTTATTTTGGCCGATGAAGTTGTTGATGTAATTCCATGTTGTGGATATATAAGAGCGGTTGTTTGTGCAAAGTTATGTAGTGAAGAAGTGCCAAAGAAAGAGCAAGTGTGCGAATAATGTCCTAATCATTTGATTGCAGAGCAGAGTGTGAAGAAGTTTGAGCAAAGTGTGAAGGAGTGTTTCTGTGCTTAACCAGAACTGTAATCAGGCTTTTGTAGAAGCTATTTTCTCAGTTTATACCTTGCGGATCTAATCCGAATTGATGTAAGACAGTGTCTTCTTTGGGCAGTGAGCCCTCTTGTATTTGAGCAGTGAGCTCTAGGCAGTGTGCCTGAATGCATGTGCATTCTCATTATTCTTCATTATACTTTTAACAGGTTTAATATTGTGGACTAACATCCATCGTGGTTTTTCCCTTAACAGAGTTTCCACGTAAAAAATCTTGGTGTTCTCTATGTTTCTGATGTGTTGATTGTTTGTGGTTTATTGTTCATTCATCAGATCTGAGATTAAGTTAAGTTTGAAAAGTTTAAATATTTTGTGGCAACTAATTCACCCCTGCCCTCCCCCGCCCGCCCCCCCCCCCAGTTGTCTGTCCTTGTTTTGCCAATATATATAACCAAGGGGTTTGTACTACATTGTACATCACAGTCATATCATTGAATCATATTGATAAGAATACAATTTATTCTTGTCACATTCTATTCTTTCTCTTTGTGCTTTCCATTTAGTCTGTTTGCTTATGCTCTCTTGTTTTCATGGATAATTCTAAAGTTCCTTTGCTCACATCATATAATTATTCAACATGGCATCAAATTGTATGGAGTATTCTGATGATAGAAGGTCACACTCTATATGTTGAAAATAAGGTACTTGAACCTACTGTTGATGCTAAAAAATTAAAATGGATGATCAAACATACCAAAACTCTTGGGTGTCTTCGTAGACTTGTTTCTCAAGATTTGTTGTTTCAAATTGAATTATGTAAAAATTCTCATGAAGCTTGGGACAAATTGAGAACATTGTATGGTACCATAGATGAAGTAAGAGGCTATCAAATTGATAATGAGTTGATGAGCCTTGATCCTAAGAACTTTGACAACATCCAAGGCTACATCACTAAGGTTAATGATCTAAGAGAGTAGTGTAAAGCATGTGGAATTGACAAGGACATTCAGTTGGTCTACAATACAATGAACAAACTTGGTCTTGATTATGCTTTTTTTGTTTTTAGTTTTCATACTCATAGATTAACTATGGGGTTTGCATATACCACACCTTCATTTGCATCATTTTTTGAGATGTTGATACATGAGCAACAAAAGCTTATCTCAATGGGTCTCATCAAGACTTCTAAATCTTAGGCATTGTTGGTTAGTCAGGTAAAAGAATCAGAATCAGATAAGAAACAAAAGAAAGCAAAGAATAATCCACATTCAGATCAAACAAAGAAAAAATCCTCTTCTAAAGGGGAATCATCTAAGAAGGAGAGGCCTTTTTGTGCATATTGCAAGAAGGATGGACATGAAGAATACTATTGTTATAAGAAGGATATTGATGAGTTGAAAAGTCTTCTAAAAAAGAATCATATTGATTTTCTTTCTAGAATGTTTGAATCACCTCCTTCAAAACAGTCTAAAAAGGACAAAGGTCAAGCATCTACATCAGGAAATAAAGGTCAAGCTCTTTGTGCTTTTCAGGTCCAGGATCAAGGAGATGGCTTCTAGATTCAGGAGCATCTCATCATATGGCATCTTTGCAGTCTATATTCTCTTCATTTCAGCTTTGTGTTATGTCTCCTATTTTGATGGGAAACAATACATACATGACTATAATTGGGAAGGGATCTATTAGTTTTGGGGACAACATTTTTCAGGATGTCTTGTGTGTTCCTCATTTGACAAACAATCTTCTTTCCATATATCAGATTACACATGGTGGAGATGGGAGAACTATGGAGTTCACACTTGATTTGGTCATTATTCGAGACTTGGAGAGTAGAGAGATCATTGCTACTAGGGTGGTTGATCATTCATCTCGGTTGTATACTTTTGCAGATTTTGCTTCTAATGGTGACATTGTTCCTTTGGCTATGGATGACACTTCTAGCATGAACCATGATTCAGAGGAGACATTTGGCTTCTTGAACTTGGGAGTTCTCATATCAGATCCAGTACTTGAGCCATGCATTCTATCTTCTCCACCTACTGTTGCAGTTGATGATGCTTGTGATTCCATAGTTTGGGTTCCTTGTGATTCAGTGCAACATGGCATACCTCATAGTCTTTCAGATTTGACTACTTTGGATGACTTCTTGACAGGTATTTCAGATTTGTTTGTGGAGTTTCATATTGCAGATTTGGGAGACATCATCGATAGCATTCATCTTCTCTTTCATGAAGATGCTCCTTCTTCAGTTGTTGTGAGGGAACACTTTGACCCTCTTGTTCAATCTCTACATGATCATTCTTCATAGTTTGGCATGAGTGTGGATACTTTTGGACGACATTTGGAGGAGGCTTCTTTGTTTTCAGAGGGGATATCTTTGTCTTTGGATCATGTTCTACATTCATCTCTACTAGATGTTGGATTGTCCTCTTCAGCAGTGTGGCCTAGAACGGCTGTTTGGAGTGTGTCAACTTTCGGCATCGACACAGAGACACTTGAGCATCATTCAAAGATATCATACACCATCCATATTCCTAACATCTTGCATACATCCATGGTTTTGTTTCTTCCTAAGGGGAGGAACGTTGTTCTGCGAGATTGGATCATCTTCAGTATTCAATGTCGAGCTTCTACCATCATTGCAGGAGACTCAACATTGAAAGGGGGCTGCTTTGTCTCTCTTCTACTTCTCTCTTAAGGGGGGTCTTTTTCCTCACATGGGGTTTTCACCTTCTCATTTTTTATTGAGAGCATTTCTTTTTTGTATTTCATCTTTCTTTTGGGGAGGAGTTTTATCCCACTGGGTTTTCTCCTTTTCTCCATTTGTGAGAGATTTCATTTGCATATGTACATGGGTACCTAACATGGCCTAGTAGGTGGGACCCATTCTTGCATCTTTTTATCATTTGCATAATAATCTACTACTCCCTAAGTTGAACTTAAGGGGGGGTGTTGGTGTAAATAAAGTCTTGTAACTAGTTAATTCATTACTAGGGTACTTATTTACACATGTTAAAGTTTACTTAGGTCCTAGGAAAGAATCTTTCTAGAAGGTGTTAGTTGTCATTAGTTGTTATCTTTTGACTTGTAGAACATGTGAACCTAGGTAAGTGTGATTAGTTGTCTCATGCCATATGATTAAGACACTTGTCATAATCCTATGACATCTTGTATCTTACCTTGGCTATATAACCAAGGGGTTTCTACTACATTGTACATCACAATCATATCATTGAATCATATTGATATGAATACAATTTATTCTTGTCACATTCTATTATCTCTCTTTGTGCTCTCCGTTTGGTCTCAAGATCTTGGCAACCATAGCCAATTCTAAGATAAAGCAATTTTATTGGGGATTGCATAAAATTCAATGGAGTACAAAAAATAAAAATTGGCAAATTGATAGTTCTACAAAAATTAAGAAAAATGATCATATTACTAAAAGCTAAAATTGGTTGGAAAAAATCATTATTTATTGGATTTTTGGATAATACTGATGAGTGGGAGGTCATTTGAGAGTGTTGTTGCTCTTTAGCATGGTAGTGAACATGATCTTGTTTGGTTATCAAATCTATACATGGTGGCAACTTTTTGTGTGGCTATGTCAGTGGTTTCTGTTTATTCAAGACTGTTATTCTAGTTGTAGCCATTGCAATTATCCTATGGAAGCCACTAACATGAACCATGATCTAAGTGGTACCTTCAAATATGTACAAATATAATTTATTTAGACAAGGATATGTTAATGATGAGAATCATTGCTTCAATATATAGCAATAAAAGCATAACCTACCATGTTGGTAATTGAATTGAGTCTTATTTATATAGAGTAGCTCAATTGCTTTCTTAACTAGACCCAACTTGAGGACCACATCCTTAAGTACGTGTGTGTTAGTATTTTATAGTACGTTTCATTACCTCTACCCTTCAAAAGTTTCTAACAGAGCATTGAAAAAATCAATTTGTAATACATCGTTAACATCTCTTGAAATTGTTTCCATGCTCAATCCTCCATCCATGAGTTGAATTTTACTTGTATTTGCTATTTATCTATTTGTTATATTGTGGTTGTGCTAAGTTCTGGAAGGTTTTGGCATACTATAGTTTCTAGTCACCTAGTTGGTTCTTTGATTCCGTGCAAATTTATTGCTTTGCGAATTGTTCCTATGAACTCTGGAATGTTTATGTGTTTTGTTCTCTTGATTGTTGAACTTCATAGCAGGGGAAATGCTAGTATAATATCAATGTACTCCTTAATAACATATGTAATAATAGAAAACAAGTCTTGCATGTGCATGTTGATTCCACATTTACAATAATTGTGGGACAAGTAAGGCTTATAAGGTACCACATGCACTAAAAGATTTACCAATCCATAAGCAGATTTTGGGGTACAAGTCCCCAGGTTGTTTTGTTAGGTCTTGAGTATCAACATAAATGCTATCCTGTTATGTCATGGTCATTTTCCCTTGAAACATTCCGAAAACTTCTCTTAAACAATTTGTTATCTAGATCTTTTTTCTCATACAATTCTTGGACCTTATTGAGGAGTATATGGTTAAGGTTCCATAAACTAGTTCTCACGCCATGCCTCTTTGCAAGCGTCTTTTCAATTTCTCTCTTTGGCTTATACATTTTCATCTCTTTTTATAATGTTGTTTGTTTTCTATGAGGATATATTAAGGTCGTGCAAATTAGTTAACTTATCATTTCGTCTTAACATTGCTTCTTTGTATGCCTCCTATGTTCGTTACTAAAACTTGAATCTTTTGTTTTTAGGAAAACAAATTGTATTAATCACCATATATTAATACTCTAGTTCACCTTGTTTGTGTCATGATGCAATAGAGATTCAATACAAAAAATGAATCCCAAAACCTATTGCACATGCATACATCAAAATACAAAAAGAACCCAAAATAAACACAACTAAAAGAAAGCAACCCCCAATCCTTTATATTGATGTCTCTTATATAGGTTGCAACTAGGCATGCTGATTAGACTTACATTGGTTGCATAGATTCGCCCAATCTTATCCCTAAGTGGCGTGATAACCAGGAAATGATATGTGACCCTTTATATTGGGTAATACATCTCTTACAATATAATGTGTGTGCCACACACTTTCTCATACTTCACATGCATATCTAGCCCTACATAATAGGTGGCACTATGTATGCTAGAATTTTAGAACTACCACAAGTTCTACAAAATAGGTGCTCATTCAATGCTTGTCAACATAAGAAGCATATCCACTTTTACATTCCTACTTATGCATTATGAATCATCTATCTCTTATAAGATTGAGGTGCATTTTATTGCCATTAATATTTCTCTTGGCATACTTGGGTTTCTTTTGTGAAATCAAAGTCTTTTCTATGCTCCACAGAGTTTCGGGTACGGGGACGATGGGACGAGCTTTTGGTACGGGGGTACTTTTGGGCCATTTTTTAGGGGACGACTGATAAAAAAATAGGGAAATTTTAAAAGTATAGAGAACTTTCAAATATTCATATTATAACATTGATAAAGCATTCATCATAGACATTGTAGAAGATTAATACATAGCATTAGACTTGAATTGAGATTTCACATGAGAATCAACAAACAAATTAACAAAATTCAAACGCTTTCATTGTCAATGTGCATACATAGTAAATAAGAATTATAACAAAATGCCCAAGGGCTCCAAGTTTCAACTATAAAATGCAAAAACATAAAAAATATATGGCTGTCCCTAATCAGCAGATGCAATTGGCAAGTTAGTATCAAAATTGGAGCTCAAGTTTGAGTCACTATCAGATGCAATGGCGGGTGGAAGTTTCCAAGTAGTCCTCGAGTCCCCAAAATGTTTTTGGGATTAGGATGGGGGTACTAAGGCAGGGGACGAGTCCCTGTGGAGAACTGAGTCTTTTAATTTGAAGAAATTAATTGAATTGAGAGCCATCATTGACAAAAAACCAAAACATCTTGTAAAATATTTGAGATTAGATAGTGGAGGTGTTTGTGTCAATCATACGTCGGAAGACTATTGTTTTGAGCATGCTATTGTGGCAATGAACTATTCCCTATACTCCACACTAGATTCGTTTTGAGGATAGGAAGAACAACCCTTTGGTTGAGATGATGTGTTGTATGCTATAGGCCAAAGTTATGGATGACAAGTTTTTTTCGCAAAACTAGTTCGTTGTGCTAATTATATTCTTAACAAGGTTTGTACAAAGGCTGTTTGAGATGACATTGCATGCAAAATGAATGCTATGAAGCTTTATTTTGGTCACTATAATGTTTACTAGTGTTGCTTGGGCTCATATACCAAATGGGAAAAGGAAGAAGCTAGATCTTATGGCTATAAATACATATTGATGGGCTATTTAGAGGGGTGTAAAACCTGACTATTATGAGATCTTGGTTAGATCCAAAACACTATTGATAGAGATGCCATGAGGTGGCTTTTGATGATGATGCACCTAAGGGTGTGGAAAATCCCATCCAAATAATAAATGCATATGAGGATGAGGCTCTTAATTTGAGTAGGGAACATTGTTTAGGTGAATGTTTTGGAGACCTTTCAAGAGTAGTCGTAGATGTTTCTAGAAAAGATGTAGATGTTTCTAGAAAGGATGCAGATGTTTCAAGAAGTATTGTAATATGGAGGCTTCAAAGGAGATAATTCCAAGTGTTGACCCCATTATATAGGGTGAGGATGACCCCTCACACTAGGTATTTCCTACTTAGGTGCTTCCTACTTTTAAGGTGGAGATAATAGGTGGACTACTATTACCCTTAAGGAAATAACGGAAAATAGGAGGGATGTGGAGATAACATAAATGTCACAAAATGGAAAACAATGGGTCCATTATGCTCTTGCTAACAAATTGTTGGATGTAGAAACCAAAGTTGGAGGAGTTTGGGCAATAACAAAAAGATCTTGACTTTAGATTTGTGGAGATAGATGGATAGATTTTTGGATTGAGAGAGTTGTTTTGGCTACTGGAAGTTATCATTGGGGGGGAACCTTCCTTAAGTTCTACCGAGTTGATTTTTATGGGGATATTTGAATTGAAAACCCTTTTTAGAGGGATAGTTGAATTGAAAACCCACCTAAATGATTCCTTTGAGCTGCTAGTGTTTGTTATATAGCGTTGGGTTATGTGTACCTTGAAATTTTTAACTTGCATATGTTAGTAGCTTATAATTGTTGAAAGGCTTACATATGTAACTTATAAATATTATATTAGTGTTAGAACCTAAATGGGAAAGACTACCTTTTTTTCACTTATTAATAAAGAGGAAGCTTCTCTCATTATTTATCATATTTGTAATCATTAATTCTTGTTGTATTCTATTTTATATCAATGCTGTTTTCTTTCTGTGTCATTTGGCATCACAATGCATTGATGTTTTCTCTTCAATGCTTGAGTAGTCTATTTATTCGATTACGGACCTTTGAATATCATCTTTCAATGCAAATCAATGCAATTTCTTTTTGTCCTCTTAGCTATGTTTCTTACAATGTTTTTTGGTTTAAGGTGAGTTAGGGTAAAGAAACTTAGGTAGCAAGTTGTCATCAACCTTACATGGGTTCATATCCTTGGGGTTTGGGAGCCATTGAAGACATCCTAGGGATGGGAGGATAAGGAGACAATGCCCCCTTTCCTTGTCCCACTTTGCTTGAAAATCAAGGGATGTCCCTATCATTTGCATATGTCCTTGCGGGCATCCCCCTTTTTAGGTACTATCATGATTGTTAGTGTGAACATGGTATATTGCCTAACTCGTTTCTTATTAGGTCCTATTTACACTTGCATACTTAAGCTTACTTAGGTCATTTAATTTTTGTGTCTCATATCATATGATTAAGACACTTCTCATTATCTTAGTCCATCCTAGGGTTTCATCCTTGTTTTATAACAAGAGTTTTTTCATTGTATTTTGTACTAATTTCATTTTGCATCTAATGAATTCTTTGTCTTCATAGCATTTCCAATGCTTCTCTCTTGTGTGGAAGGTTGTTTTGGTTGGAGGTGATCCTTGGGCTACTATGGGGTTGATCAACAATTGTTACAATGATGTCCCCAACAATCCTTAAGCTTGGTTTATGCTTGAGTAGATCTCCTTACACATGGGTAAAACCACATCTTTGTTTGATATAAATATATTCTTCTTTCCTTAATGATCCTTGATGATCTCCATAGAAGTGATTGAGTTGATATACCTCTTAGCTATGGGCCTAGTTCACTCACAACAAGGAAGGGAGATAAATATTATGTTAGAATTTTATCTTAGCAAATATCATTTACCAATGGAAGCAACAATTCATTGGATTTCCTTTCTGGAGTGCTCATTCCTCGAAAATTCTTTCAATAGTACTTCAAGCCTTAGCAAAAAATAAAATAAGAATCTTCTCTTGAAACCTCTATAGCTTGCTCGCCAAACTTTGTTTGCATGTGTTATTTCTCTTGCACAACTCGATCATTATCATTTGTTAGCCTCCTATGCTCCCAAAATGCCTTCTTGGCTATAAAATATAGGATCCTAATATTCTACACAAACTCTAGATTAGGTACTTTGATTCACTAGGACACTTTTGTGTGGTATTTTCAAACAATATATCATTCTCATATCAATAGCCTCAAGCTAGATTTTCTCACCTATTTGATCTTTATTTTGCATCTCGATTAATGTCCTCTTAATCACCCACTTGTGTGTTCTCTTCCCCAAGAAATTGCCCATATTAATATTGTGCCTTGTTACTTTTTCTTCGCATTTACTTTCAATTGCTCAAAGGAAATCCAAGCCTCTAGTAGTGTTACAAACTCAAGATTTATGCCAAATTGCTCTAATGGGTCTATATCAAGGAAAGATTGGGAGTAGAAGGTATTCTTCATCTATAGTGGTTAAAAAATTAGTGCATCATGCATCTATATTGAGGCCCTTGTGTCCTACACAAGGGAAACAATTACGTGCATGGGTAAAGAAATGGAGGTTACTATATTTGGTGTATATAATATAATAATGCTAGAGATGTGTAGGAGAATTATTTGCAAGAGGCTCTTCTACATGAGAAGAGAGGTTCCTCAGGTTATACCTAGGGTTTGTTATCTGTCCTTGGAATAATGGGTTAGGATTGGCTGCCACACTTTCCTTATCATCTCCATCATTGTTGCCCCCTTCATTCCTTTCATTCATGCCTTACTCTTCCTTGCCATTTCTTCATCTACAAGTATAGTTACATTCTTCTCTTTGCATCCAAGCTTGCAAACTTTTCTATCTTCTTCTCACCCTTTCAAATCGACCAAGGGGAGATCTATGTGTTTCAGTTTAAAAACTATAGGCTGTGGGCGATCATAGTTTGGTCTCTGACTTAAATCTTTGCCAAGTGTAGCCTAGGAATATACCTTAACAAGAAAGAGTCCTACAACATGTTGAGCCCTGTAGAACCCCTTATAAGACAGTCTTGTATTCTTCTTCTTAACAACTCTCTCAGTTGTACACCTTACCACAGCTTAGACATGCTATTTGGTCAGTAATCCAAGTATATATGTAATATGCCCTAGCAGTTGTTACCAACCATTATTTGAGAACACCTAGAATACACTTCCATTCTATAGTGGAAATATTTTTTTTTAATGTCCTATCACCTTTTACCCAAATGCTTACCATCTCATCATAAAACATAAGTACGTGCTTGCAAAACTGTCGTAGGGCATGGTTGTTTGATGACCGGGCAACTCACTATTCACTTGTGGGTTTGGTTATGGGTAGCCTATGAAAAGGTAGTCAGCAATAATAATTAAATTCTTAGGCCTGTATGTGATTATTACTTCTTTATTCATATACTTGATGAAATATTGGTGGGTGTCACTATCCTATATAGGCATCATAAGGATTGTGTTAGAACTTAGACCTCAAATTCTTGTAATGAAAAATAGGGGTTTTGCAGAATTTATCCACTTGATGCACCTAAATACTGCCTTAAGCGCATTATCATTTGGTTTATTCATTCACCAATTCTTGAACTCTATAACAGTCAAACTTTCCTATGTAATTTTTGCAGGCATAGGCTGAACCTTTCTTGCTTGGTCTTGCTCTTTTGATCATCACAATCTTTCGTTTATTTTGATCCAAAATGGATCTGGAAAAATATATTTAGAAACAAAAGCTTGAGCAGGACATGGATTTCAGGTGCAAGAATAGGAACAGATCAGGAAAAACAAAGCAAGAGATAGTTGGAAGGGACCAAATTGTGGTATCTATCACTACCATGTTACTATCCACTGATAGTGAGCACTTCAGATCTAGAATGTGAATTGTGTAGTCACCATTTCAGCTTTTTATGTCTGCATAAATTCTTGTAGGGCCCAAGAGATCTCTGCTGTTATGAGAAATCTATATAAAGAGGATTATAATGTGTTGAAAATCATGTTTCTCAAGTTTGGAGAATTAGAGGTTTATTGTCTGATTTAATTTTTCGTAGTGAGAAGTAGAAAAATAGAAGAAGAGGACAGAAATGGAGTCCCACTTGATGTAATTATATTCCCAAGCTAAGAGAAGAGGTAGCCAGGCCATTGCCGTTACCATAAAAGCTGGTTTTACTTTACATTGGGGTTTCCGGGATAATAATCTGAGTTTTGTGTGAGTTGCAAGTTTAATTTTTGTTTTTAGTCACAATATTCTCATCTCTCAAGTAAACTTCATTTTTATATGAAAGTAGGATGTAAATCAGCAATTCGTTGATTCTTGAAATCTAGTTTGTAAGAGATTACAGATCAATTTTGGTAATAGAGTGGTTTGATTCTTGTGGGTTTGTGAAGGGTTTTGTATGACAGTTTCAATAAGGGCTCAAAACCCAGCCATGGAGGAATTGAATGCAGTAGTGACTATATTTGAAGGTCACATGAAGGGCATCATGTAAAATCAGCAATGGCTAAAGCAATAAGAGCATTCGTCAATGCAAAAGGTAAATTGGTGTAAGAACAGTCTTCTGTAGGTAATTTAGTAATAGCACTAATTGGCGATGAAGAAGATTTTTAAAAGAGCCAATCAATAAGAGTCATTTGGCAATGCAAAATGGTAAATTAAGAACAGCCTTCTATAGTTGATTTAGTAATAGCACTAATTGGTGAGGAACAAGATTTTTCTTGAAAGAACCAAATAATGATAAAGGAAAAATATAAGTCTATTTAAAGTAGAAATTAAATCTTTTGATGGACAAAAAAATGCAGGATTTTTGGGCATATGGACTAAACAACTTGAAGTATGTTTTAGTGTGCAGAAAATAAATGGGGTGTAAATTATTAGCTTTGCACACCTTAAGTTAGAGGGTCATGCTCTTGTGTGGTGGGAAACTTATGTTGCTAATTATGGGAAAAAAAGAGCCTATTGTTAACAAATGAGAATTAATCCATCGAAATTTCTATTTGATAGGGCATGAGGTGGATCAAATAATTAAATGGATGCATTTTAAACAACAAAGTGGCCAAAGTTTGCAAGATTACACTACAAAATTTCACTGGCAAGGTCATGAACAATGGTATGGATTTAGATGAGGACATGATGACAAAGCATCTTGCTGGGTTCCATTCCCTCATTTGAAGGAGGGTAGTAACTACCAATCCAATAGACTTGGATAAGGCTTGTGTCCTAGATATAAAGGTTAAAAATAAGGGTAATTGGTAAACAAAGAAAGTTAATATTGTTGCGCAATAAGAGGATAAAAAGGACACAAATAATCATGTTAGTAATTATAAGTTGGACAAGTAAATTCAAAATATTGGAAGCTTAATCCTAAACTATATCCTAAAAATAAGAATAAGGGAAAAGAAAAAGATGAAATTGTTGGTGTACGTTTTATCATTCACCGAACACACAGAATAAAATGTCTAGAGACACTCTATCCTCTCTTGAAAAACCACCGCGTATGCTAAGATTGCGAGAAGATCATATGGCGATTCCAAGGTTTCTTTTGTCAGGTCTTGACGTGTAGATAAGCTCAATGGGCGTTGTGATTTGCTAGTAATAAACAAGGGGACTTTTGTTGAAGGAATTTTCACAAGTTTGGGACTTAGGTGGATTTATCAGTAAAAGCTTCTCTTCAATTAGGACTTTAATTTGGATCTCAAACAATAGCAAAAGGATAAGGGTTTAGGGGATCTATTCTACGCCTAAGAACTTAAGAGATAGTAAAGATTTGGTGAAAGGAATAAACCACACTTTGTTTCGCCTCCTGCTGGACAACATACGCAAAGTGAGTGCAATTTTCAAGGGGTGTGATAATGATTTTCAAATCTCGAGCGAGACTGAAGTTAAGCTTCCACGATTATAAGCTCAGGCTAACTTTACGCATCGAATGCAAATCATCCATTCGAAGAAAGTATGAGCAATACTTCACCATTGAATCGATATGATCAATCTCTCATTCACTTAACCAATACTTAAAGCAAATTCTACTTGGCTTAATTCTAACTTTAATCTATGGCGGAAGAAGATATGCAACCTCGCTTACTATTTGACAATAAAAGTTATTCAAAGCAAATCATGCATAAGAGCTTTTATTATCGGAAATAGTCTCAATGCAACAATCTCATATACTGTCTCCACACACATGAAAGTGAGAGATCACCAGTTTAAATAGAGTTTCAAAAATCAAATGAAGGGCCGAGATTAAAACAATATCAACGGCCAAGATTATTACATCTCAACCCTAATTAGGGTTGCCCAAAATAACATGAGTCATCAATCAGTAAAGAGGCAGTTGAAGCTATCATCAAGGAGAGGCGTCCTTATCCTTCTGAGCAGTATTGCATTCGATGAATCTAGACACGACTGTGACAACCTCCTCCATCGTGATGGGTGGCAGCATGCTAATCCAGAATTCAAGTCCATCCAAGTCCTCAGCACATTTGGCGAAGGTACTTTCCCAATCCGCCTCTTGCTGCCCAAAATCATTCCGGATGGCCAATAGACTTGCCACTCTCGCAAAATCCTGTCTCAGAAGTGGTCTAGTAGCTGAGAAGAAAACCTCCTGAACCTTTCGTTTCAACTCCTCCAGTTGCATGTCTTTTTCTTGGACAATCTCTTGATCAAACACCTCTGCAGCTGTCATATGAATTTTCTCCCGAATTTCCTTTACCTGCTCCTCAATTCTAAGCCCATCCACTTTCGCCTTCTCCAAAACTTCTCCACGTATAGTCACTACCCAAAACCAGTGATGAAAATCATACGCTGTCCCTGCAGCAATCACCTTTCTATCAACCAACTCCTCCCTTGGAGTGCTTTTCAGGACCCTGAGGCATGGAATAAGCCTCTCCTGCATGTCTGGAATACCTTCCCATATCTCTGCCATATCAACAAGTCTGGAAAGAAAAGAAGAGGTTTTCCTATAGGCAAGTGCCAGTTTCTCCATGAACGAGGCTGCCTCAGTGCCCTCGCTGACCATCCATTCCTGAGCCTCCTTGGCTGTTACCATCCCGTGCTCTACATCCTTGGCTATTTCCTGTGAGGGATTGAGGAGGGGAGGAGCTACCGCATCACCCTGATCAAGTGGCTGAGTCAGATGCCGTATGTACTCCTTCAGGCGTTCAACCTCCTTTTTATACTCTTTCTTCTTAGCCACTTCCTTTTCCAATCTCGCTTTGATGGTCGAGACAAAATTATCTAGTTCCTCCACTTCCTGACCTTTTGTGGTTGGGCCAAGATCAATGGTGGTTATGGTGTACTCTTGAAGAGTGATCTCATCCTGTGGCTTATCCACTGTCGGTACTGCGATGTGTATGGAACGACTGCTGTCTTGTCCCTCCGAATGGTAGAGAATTTCTTGGTAGGCTTCTTGATTGCAACTTGCTCCAACCTTGCTAAGAAATCTGCAGTATCATCCTCCTCTTGGGCTTCTACAGGTGCCTGAATCTTCATTCTCTTTGTCAGCCAATCTGGAATGGTCAGCTGCTGAATTCCATCTTCTACCTGAACCTCTTCCTCATTTGGAACATCCACAACCTCTCTGAGAGCGGAAATCATTCCCTCTTCGAAGTCATTATTTCGGACTTTCATCTCATTATCTGAACCTAGTATTTCCGTGCCCGTAGGTGATGAGGGCTCCTCGTCATCGAGCTGAATAGGTTCATTATTCTGTTCCCGAGCTTCAGAAGGTCCAATCATTTAGACCAAGGACTCATCTATGGTAGCCACCAGCTCGTCAATGTTCCGAGATGCTGCTGAGCGAGATGACTCTCCCTTCCGCCTTTTTTGAACAGGTTTTGCACTTGGCATACTTCCTTTCTTTTCTCTCCAATCTCAACCAAATCCTGATGGGATGCACCAGCATTGGAGGAATACGACTCCGTCTTGCTCAGTAGATCATACGTGAGCGTTATTCTTTAATGTCTCATCTCCTGGACATGATGGTCAACCCACCACTGTGAGTATTTGACCACTGGTCTCATTAATGTTGCTAAGTCTGAGTGCTCAGGCTCTGACCACCTCACGGGAGGAAGAGGTCGACTCTCCTCGAAACGCGGCTGGACGTAGTTCCCATCGTCCTGCAACTAGTCAGGCACTGACAAAGTTCAATCGTCCTCATGAAGTCTACTGGCATTTTGGACTGTAGTCTCCTTCTGACTTCATATTCATTAGTGGCATTCGCCCAGAAGTCTTCCAATTCCACTCTGTGCTTATACCTTCTCCCATCCACTGCCCGGATGTGATGGTGTGGGTCAAAGTTGACCCTAGACTTGTAGGCCGTGAACGGGTACCATTGGATTTCCAACCTGGCGCTCTCAGCTGCCTGCGCTGACGGACAATACTCCAACATATTCCCAATAAAAAATGGGAATGTAACAGATGCCTTCTTGGTTGGCCTCTAGATGTTTTGATACTCCTCTAACTGTCTTGTTGATGTGATTTTCGTGACCACACCAACACAGAATAAAGTCGCCAACGGCTACCCTATACTCTCTTGATCAAAATATCCAGCACGCTAAGATTGCGAGAGTTCGTGCGTTCAACTCCAAGGTTCCTGTTGACGTGGTTTTTTGCGACTACACCAACACAGAATAAAGTCGCCAACGGCCACTATATCCTCTCTTGAACAAAGTTTACTGCGTGCTAAGATTGCGAGATAGATCATAACTCCAAGGTTACTTCATGCAATAGAATACCCTCAGTTGGCTCGATGTGTTTTGCTGGTATTTCAAGGGGACTTACACAATTGTTCGACAGCTGACAACAGACAGTGGATTAAGGGATTTCGTGTAATTTGGATGATTTGGCAAGTGAGCACAAGTTTCCTAATCTAACTAGAAGTGGACTGAAATTAAATGAGTGTAGGGCCTAAAAAGTTTATATTCTATTCTAAATGCAAGATATGTGGAGCTCGACTTCAGCAGACTTCAACCAGATTTCACCTAGCCTCGCATCGGACAACTTCAACAAATAGGTGCAATCTTCAGGGGAGTAACGAAGAATATTCAAATTATAATTCAACATACATGTACCATCACAACGATGCATACAAGCATACGAATCACAATCGAAGTTAAGTTTGAAATGATGTCCAGTTGACCACGCAAGGCAAACTCACCGTCAGCGAGTCGCTAGTGGTATGGATAAAGAGAAGCTACGTCGATCAAACACCACAAATCCAAAGTAAACTACTTGCATGAACTGAAAAATACACTACTTTATGCTACTTGAAGTTGAAGGGATGAAGAAATCTTGCTAGCTACTTATAACAAAGATAAATTCACCATTCAATGAAAGATCTTTTATTACAATAGTTTTTCGCAACAATCTCTTACAAAGTTTTCAATGGAAAACTTTCCTTCTTCTTCAAACTACACTATGCTAAGATATTACAACTAAAGTGCCTCTGCTCTACTCTCTAGTTTGATCTCTAAGCTCTACCTCTACTTCTAATGAGATACAAATGAGGGGGACTCCCCCTTTTATAGATAGCCGGACGACTCAGATTACAATCGGCTGGATGGCCCAAATTGTGCCACCTCAGCCCTAAACAAGATTCACCCTAAAAACTGCCACCAAGAGGGGTGGGGTAATAAATGAGCAATTAATGGCCACCATCTTCTAGAAGATTCCCGTTTGTAGACGCGTTCACATTGTTCTCGATCTTCTTCTTTACGTTGTTCTTCAACTTCTTCCTTGTCACTTGAGTTATACTAAGTCTCAACACTTAGCCATTTTTCGCAACTTTTCTTCCTTCGAGGTTGAAATATCATCCTGGATTACTTTCTTCATCACCTTAAGTCATCACCGCTTGGTCTCGACGTTCCTCCTGCAAAACAAGCAAGGAGAAGAGTATTAGAACACTTCATAATATAAATTCAACTTACTTACCAGGATTTTCGCGCTCTAACTTCCAAGCGTTCATCTTTCACCAGCGAACTTTGCGTTCAAATTCTTCATGCCTTAGCCAAATTTCCAACCTATCTTGCATTCTGCTCGGCGCACCTCACTCTGATATTTCATCCGACTCAGGCTCGAGAAAAATCCTTTGAATTTGATCAAAAATTATCTAGGCGATCATTTTCAAATTCATCTACCAAGGCATTTTTAACATATATTTTATCCCTTGCCTTAGAAAACATTTTAAATTTTCCCTTAGGAAAATTCATCAACCTGGTGCCCATCAAAAATATTCACCTTGAAGGCCTCGACAAAGTGTGGAAGACTTTAAAATCCATTCCTCATCGCAGACGTCCAATACCCAGAAGAAAATTTTCTTCAGAACGCGTCGAATCCATGGGTACACAACGAACGGGTTCATTTAATTTTTTGAATTTTGGACCTTAGAAAAATAATTTTCATCAAATTTAATCCATTTCTTCAACTCCAGGCGCATTTCCTTGCTCTGACTTGAAGTTTTTTTATCAACCTGTGCAGCTGGCATCTTCTAACTTATTCTCTGGCAATTTTATTCATGTCTCATGGAAATTCCATCACTCCAAGTCCAGGCGCAATTTTCCTCTAGAGAGGTGAAACTTTGTGCCTTAGAAAATTTTAAATCAAAATCTCTAGCATAGGCACATTTTGAATTTTTTCTTAGAGAATCTTCATTCGTCTTCAATCATCTCGCCTGTGAATTTTTTTTTATTTCAACTCACTTAGAAAATTTTCTTTGAAAGCATATCATGGAGGATTTTAACGCCCAACATGTCTTATTCACATCACCCCATAGGCTTAAAATTCCCAACGCCTTAGCAATATTTACTCACCACCTTGCAATTTCAACGCCGTTGACTCCCTTTTAAACTTAGGCGCATATCCAACTTGAAGGTGAATATTAAACTTCACCACGCCTAGCAATATTTTCCATTAAGTTTCCAACGCCTAGCATCAACTTTGTTTTCACCACACGCCTTAGCAATTATCATCCTACCACCTTGGGCACAAATGACACATGAAGGAGAATATTTTTCAAACGCCTAGCATATTTCATTTCACACTTCATGCACTTGGGCGCATTTTTGATGTCATGAGGGACATTTTAATTCCAACGACACCCATATTTTATCATTGCCACCTTTCACCTTACTTTGGCACATTTCGCACATGGTGAAGGATTAACTTCAATGCTTGCCTTAAAATATTCTCTCATCCACCAACCTTGCATGGCGCATTCAGCTTGTTGAGGAGAGAGGAATCTTTTTCAACGCCTTAGCTTTTTGTCCTCACATGCCTTGATTTGGGCGCATTTTGCACCTCATGAAGGATGAAAATTGTTGACTTCTTTGACCTTCTTGAGAGGTGGGCACATTTTAGCATATGAGGTGGACGAAGCTCATACTTGAAAATTTTTCAAATATCTTTCACCAACTTTCCCTTGGGCGCATTTTGGCATGAGAGGAGGACGAGTTTCTTTGACTTCTTTGACCTTTTGTTGCATGGGCGCATTTGAGAGGGAGAGGAGAATAAAGCTTTATCCAACACCTTCTTTGTGACCTTTCGACTTATTTTTGTCCTTACATGGCCCCATTTGGGTGCATTTGCACATGCATGAAGGATGGGCGCATTTGGAGGGTGGTGGAGGATGAGTTTTTAATTTAGAATATTTTTAACATTCAAACTCTCAAGGTGGACGCATTTTGGATAGGCAGGAGGATGAACTTGACACTTGGAAAATTTTTTAGCAACTCCTCAAGGATGGCGCATTTGGAGGTTGCAGGTGGATTTTTCAATGCCTTAGAAACCTTTTCAAACACCTGAAGGCAAGCTGGGCGCATTTTCAAGGTGGTGAAGGATAAAGTTCCAGACTTAGCTATTTTTTCTTCGTCTTCGCCAGTTCCTCCATGCCTTACTATTTATAGTAAGCCCTTTTAATTCTTGCATTTCAGAAGCTCAGATTATCTTGAGATTTTGAACGCTGGATCCTCACGACCTTGTTGGCCTGTTGACACTGCTATTTCGGGTTGGCCTGCTATTTTTAGCCCATTTCTGAAGGTGATTTGCTATAAATAGAAACTGCCTGCTTCTGATATCTCCTCAACTCCGTTTGATTTGAAATTCGAATGGTTCGCTCCTCACCACGTGACCTGCCTGCTGACATCGGCGCATGCAACTGATTTGCTATTTTTAGCCTGTTTCCAAAATGACTTACTATAAATAGTAAGTACTCCGTTTGTCTTCAAATTTTACCAGCAGATAGCTTGAAGGATGCTGATCGCGGTGGTTTAAACCGGTTTTCGAAAATTCTGACTTTTTACCCCTTTTCATGCCTCGAAACTAGAAACCCTAATTCGTTTTGCATGCATATCAAATGATCTCCGTTTGTTCTCGTTTCTGCTGCATTGCAATCAACTCGTGATTCTGAAGTGTTGGGAGGCGGCTGTCGGGATGCACCTGCTAAAAATAGTAAGTTCCCAAATGAGTGACCATCTCCGTTTGCATGTCACATCACTGCAAAGCTCTCGAAAAATCCATAAAGAATATGCTGACATGCAAAGAAAACCCTGACATGCAAACCCTAAAAATAGCCTCGGAAGACTGAATTCTGAAAGTCGTTATCTTGCTTTGCATGTCACACCATCGCGAAGGTCTCTAAAAACCCATAAGGAATCTCCAAACATGTGTTGAAAAACTCTGCATCTAACCCCTGAAATTTGCTCTGGAAGCTGGACTGCCAAAAATAGCAAGTTGTTTGTTTCAGCTCAAAATTTTCCAGTGAGCAGCTTGATGTGTTCTGAATGCGTGTGACTGTCGGAATTTCAAAAAATGCTGAAAGATTGTCTGTAATTGCACACTTACTAAAAATAGTAAGTAGCCAGAATTTGATGAAAATTTGCTGAGAGCCTGCTAGAAGCATACTGACAGCAATGTTAGTCTCTGTTTTCAGTTTATTCATTTCATTTGACCTCGGACTGACCATAAAGATGGAAACCCTAATTTTCAGACTTGGCCAAAATTCACGTTTAAACTCAATGACGGGCACAATCCTCGAAAGGCAGACAACAGAAAGAGAGGGAAAGAGAGAGAGAGAGACAAAAACCAAAGCCAAAAGACCAGAATGGAGAAAAAAATATAGGGGTCCCCATCTTGAATGGGGCGATGTGTGAAAAGGTCACAACATCTAGCATCCCCACGGGAAAGTGTTGAAAAACACTTTAAGAATTAAACCTTGATTAATCTTCCTCAAACCATCATATAGAAAGATACTTGCTCAAAAGGGGAGAAGAATCCAATATTGGATCAAAACACCTTCATCCAAGACCCTGTGAGTGTGTGCATTCGTTCCATCTTTAAACCATCTCGACCTCCGGAATCGGCCGCTGCAAGTTATACAAATATCTTAACTTCAAAAGCATCCTGGACATTGCCTCGCTGCTAGTCAGGTGTCCATAGCCCCGACGAGGTTGTCGCAACAATTCTCACGAATATTTCTCCACTGCCGGCCGGGCGTCCATAGCCCCGGTGGAGTTACTCGTATGTTCCCAAAACCAATATTTTATAATATTTCTTTCATTTTTCATTTTCTCATTTTCTCATTTCTTTTCTTGTTTTTCAAATATTTCTTTCAAGCATATTTTCTTTTCTTCTTTTGATTTTCCGTCAATTCCTCAATTGGTTGGCAGGCAATGAAGCCTCCAATGGGTTTGAGAATTGTAGTGGTGCTGAAGCAAGATGTAATATTTTCACTTGTCGAAACCTTTCCCAAAAAACCAAAATGACTCAGAATGGAGATAGGTAATGTATTTAAGGTCTTTAGACTCGTGTTAAAACACAATAACGGGTTAACCTCCCGAGATGAGTTTAATCTGAAACTGGATGATGACAAGAGGAAAACAACCTTAGCCTTTTCAAAATTTGCACAAATTCTAGCAGAAAGAAACCACGTTGTGAAAGTAAAACCATCATCACCTTCTTCACCATGGGAAAATCCTAAAATCCTGCCCATTCCAAACCAAAACCACCTGAGCGGACAACTCAGGGTAAGAATGCCAAACCAAAAAAAACCCAAAGGGCAACAAACCAAAACCCAAAACGAAACAAGCCGAAAAGCAAACAGAAAAGCAAACCTAAATCTAACTATATTACAAAGTAGGCTCTCGGAGAGAACCTAGGACTTGAAGTAATGCTTGAGGAATTTCCCATCGTCCAGCAATGGGATATCCCCTCCTGTTCGTGACTGTAACTTAAATGCATTATCTCCCAGGATCTCAAAAGCTTGACAAGGGTCCAACCATGATCTGTTCATAACTCTTTGATTTTTAGCCAAACTTTCCAAAGCTTCATCTCTTTTCTCCTCCAAGTGCATCAATTGAGACAGCCTTGTTTGAATTTGGTCCTCTCCCTTATTGACTTCTTCACATTCTTCCCCTAAAGTGACTTGCGGAATCATCTTTGGAACTTGCTGCAAGGAGATCTCGCTCATGGGACCTGTACTTTCTGAATGGAAAGCCTCGTGAATGGGCAACGGTAAGTCTCTGATGGAGGCATTTTCTGTCTCTTGCTTTGTTCCTTTGATCACAGAATCTTTGAACATCCTTTCATTCTCATCCCCACTTGAATTGTTTTCAGTTAATACTTCGGCGGAGGCGGCCATATCTCCTAAAAAATTTTCTTCTTTCGAGCTCTGCAACATGAGGACTTCTTTCTTAATGGGCTTATATGAACCCAAATCAGTTTCTACGAACAAAACATCACTATTTTCACCACATTCTGTGATCATTAATCTGAGCCGTGGTGTACTTTCAATTTTTATCTGATTTGGAACTCCTCTCCAATGCAACCACATGTGGTAGAAGTCAGTTGCGATGTATCCGTTTAGTTTTCTGGACCAATCTCTACTCAATAGCATGCCATAACCATCTGGTATATCCACAATTGATATGTCAATGCGACTTTGAATTCTAGGGTCCGCTTCCAGCTGCATATGGATGCTATTCAATTCTCCTACAACTGGAACTTCAGTCTTATCTAGCTGAGTCACCTTCTTGTTGGTCTGGAGCGGAATTATACCTAACGCCTGATATACCTTCAAAGGCATGACACTACTTGATGCACCGGAATCGATCAAACAGTTATGCAATAACTTCCCAAAGATTCTGACTGAAACAAGGAATGGGGCTGGCTCATCCTTCCCCTGATAAAAAATGACTGGCTTTTTCCTTCCATCTACTGGAGCGTTCTTATTTTCATCTTCTCTATCCAATTGAACTTGGTTATCTTGAGCAACATCTTTCAAATTCTGTGTTTGCTCTTGTTTTTGCTTTTGCTCCGCAAAAACATAAGGTCTGAGTTCGTTTTCTCCGCTGCCAACTTTGCCTTTGCAGACTAGTCCTGGATATTTATATGATCTGGCCAATAAGTAGACAATATATGAGCTCATATGAAAAGACTTAGTCTCTTCCAGATTGACCAACTGCTCGTGAAGATTGTCACTAATCATTCGTGACCAGTTGAACATTTTTACGCCAGAAGTGATCTCATCTATGAAGTAATACATCCAGCTCTCGAAAAATGCACCTTGCGGGTTGCTAGCTACTCTGTTCAACATCAAGATGATGTCCCCAAAATCTTCTTTGAAGTCTGTCGGGCGGGGTCTCTTGGGCATCTTCTTTATTGACGGCTTAGGTTTGTCCAGCCATGCCTTGTTAATAGTTGTGGCGCGTAAATCTGGCTGACTGTCATACAAATGCTTAGCCTCCTCCTTGGTCTTATAGACAGTACGAGAATGCACTGGGATGCCAAAGGTCTCTTGAATTGCTACTTCGCCCAAGTGTGCCAAAATTCTACCGTCAGGTGCAATAATCTGCCTCTTCTGAGCATCATAGTGGATAGCACATTCCACCGTCAATTTTGCACAATCCATTGCAGGTAGGAACCCAGCGGCCTGAAAGATTCCATTTCTTACTATACATCTGGCTATCGGCGTCGAAAGCCCATTCTGTCCATACACTCTTCTCTTAAACTCTTCGAAGTCGACATGTCCCAGATCCGTGTCTGCGACATTTTTCCATTTTGAAGTAATTTTAGACTCTCATTGGACACCTTTGCTGGCGAACTTCATTGGCGCCTTCTTTGATGGTTCACCTGCCGTGGTCATCAACTTGCAGTCCAAAAGATTAACATTAATACAAAGACTTTTTCAAATAATTTATTTCCAGACCGTGTGTTCGAATAATTTACTTTCAGCCTATTAAATAATTGAACTGCTGCGAGAAAGCAAGCTGAAAGTAAATGGATGAAGTTGAAATTTTAGCCCGAATTGAATCAACATGAAAGAGACAGAAGAAGAATGGCAAATTTATTCAACTGAACACCAAACCTTAGTAAAAGATTCCCGGCTGCTCTCTAGATTTACAAAAGCTATTTGAGGTGGAAATTGATGCAAGTAAATATACTATGGGTTTCATCTTACTTTAGGGTGTGGAGGAGAACTAATTGTAGATCTATTAAAGTATTATTGTAATATTTAATGGTCATCTTAGTTGCTAGTTTACTTTAGTTAGTTTTAGCAACTTTTAGTTTATTGTTATTGATCACGACTGTTTCTTTTTAGAAACACCATCTTGTAATTTATTATACAAGGAGTATTCCTATTCTTGTTGAATAATGAACAACGATAATCAATTACCATTTCATGGTATCGGAGCCTAGGCTAACTTTTGTTGAATTTTTTTGTAATAAAAATTCGTATTTTTCCTAAGAATTTTTTGGAATTTTTTTTAGATGTTTTTGTTTGATTTTTTGATAAAAATCGAAGGTTTGCTCAATTGTTAAAAATCGCAAGGATTTTTTTTGAGAATCGAGGTTGGTTTTTTTGGCGAGTTTTTTGTCACAAAATTCGTGGGATTTTTTGGAAAGAAAAATAGCGAGGGTTTAATGCGAAGAAAATTGCGGAAGTCTTTTTTATTGAAAATTGTGTCTGTGCTGCATTGATTTGGAAAATCATGGGACTGAGAAAACCGTCTAGGCATGACCTTTGAGTTTGTTGACAATTTTTTATAAAGTTCCTATGCAATTTCTAAAGGGTTTGTGGGTGTTTTATTCCCTCCATGCGACCTGGTATTTTTCTAAATTCGCGGTGCTCAGAATTGTGCCATTACTGAGCGTGTGTCTAAAAAAACGCGATATTGTTTTTAAACTCTCTGTTGCACACGATTTTTTGCTAAATTGAGGGTTTTTGAGACGCGATTGGGCAGTTTTTCTCACTTAGGATTGGTGCGACGGGTTTGCAATTGGGGCTTTGCAGAAATAATGACCTTCTGAGCGCGATTTTGACAAAATCGTGGGTGTTTACATTTTTTTTGTGGGTTTGAAGATTTTTGCGCTAGGGTTTTTCTGAAGTTTTTTTGCATGTTTTGTGATGGTGTTTTTACTAACAAAATTGTCTAGTTTTTTGTTGAGACATATGGTTTCATCATCACCTAGGGTTTCTAGTGTTTTGATGGATTTTTTCAAAAATTCGTGGTTGAAGTTGAAGAACTTCATCTTTTTCTCGATTTTTGGACAAAATCATGTGTTTTTGAGTCTATTTTTTTCTTTATTTTTGGATAAAATTGTGGGATCTGTGCTAGCTGATTGCCTTAGTATTCGTGCCAGTTGATTACCTCATTTTTGTGCCTTTGGAAAATGGGAGGGATGGCGTCTAAGCATTCTGAGTAGGCGTCTAGCTCCTATACATTGATGGCCAAAAGACTAGCAAATCATGTCAAATCATCTGCATGGTACATTGATTCTGGAGCCTCTCGACATTTCACTAATAGGAGAGATTGGTTCATGGAGTGTATGGTTTGCTTCGATTCTGTCATCTTTGGTGGTGGCAAAGAGTATAGAGTTGTCAACAAGGGCAACGTTCAGATCACATCTGGTGGGAGAAATTTAATATTTCTCAATGTATACTGTGCCGGGCATGGAGCTCAATCTACTCTCAGTGAGTCAGACTATGTGACATTGTCCGAAGTTGGACATCATCTTCAGTTCACACAAGTTTTGAATTGTTGATAAGGAGTCCAAGAAAACTGTGGCAGTTGGGTGCGAGGATCATGGTTTGTATTGGCTGGTTGATACTGGAGATTATCAGGGGCATGCATTGGCTACAGAGAGTTCATCCATCAATACTCTTTAGCGTCGCCGGTATGGGCATCTCAACTTTGCCTACCTCTCTCAACTGGCTCGAGAGAATTTGGTAGAAGGCTTACTTGAGATTCAACAATAGATACATGGTGTATGCGGAGCTTGCTAGGCAGGGAAGCAACATTGTACTCTATTTTCAGATGGAAAGTCTTGGAGAGCATCCAAGGTTCTTTAGTTGGTTCATGTGGATGTTTGTGGACCAAGGAATACTCCCTTGATCATTGGTGCTAGGTATTTTTGATTGTTCGTTGATGATTTCAGTAGGAATATGTGGGTGTTTTTCCTCAAGGAAAAATTAGGAGTGTTTAATGAATTTCAGAAATTTAAAGCATTAGTTGAAAAAGAGTCAGGATGTCAAATCATAACTCTTAGGTCAGATAGTGTGGGTGAGTTCTGTTCAAACCAATTCATCGACTTTTGTGCTAAACACAATATCAAGTGTTAGCTTACCACACCCTATACCCCTCAATAGAACAAAGTTGTTGAGTGAAGGAACCGTACCATTACGGAAATGGCCTGCTGTATGCTGTAGAACAAAAATGTTCCCAAGAAGTTTTGGGTTGAGGCAATGTATACTATACTATATCTGCTTAACATGTCTCCCACACAGGCCTTCGAGAAGATGACCCCAAAGGAAGCATGGTCTGGGAGGAAACCAAGAATCAGTCATCTTAGGGTTTTTGGTTTGATTGTGTATGTTTGGATTCCAGATGTAAAGAGGACCAAGCTAGATTCTAAGAGTCAGAAGTTGATGCTAAAAGGATACAATGACAATCAAAAGGCCTATCGGCTGATTGATGTGGACACTAATCGTTTGACATTCAGTAGGGGTGTTGATGAGGCTGATTGATGAGGAAGGTGGGCCCTTTTTGCTCTCTTCTCCCATTAAGAGTCTCGAGGATCAGCCTCTAAAGACTAAGGATTTGGGTGTTAGGTTTCCATTGGCTCCACCTGAAGGGAGGGAGTCTGATGATTCTAAGATTGTGGAATCTCCAAGGCATGACGCCATTCCAGTGGATTTCCCTCAAGATAACTTGGATTAGCATCTAGATGACTTCATTCCAGGCAGTCCAAGTCATGATGATGATCATCCTGATTTGGAAGAAAATGCATCTCCTGCTCGTCCTAAGTGGTGGGGAAAGCTCATTGGTGATGTTCATGGTGTTGAGCTTGTTGAGGGTTGATTGTCTAGAGGCAAGAGCAAGAACATAATGAATTTTGCTCTTATGGCCAACATTCAGAGTGTTTATGAGCCCTAGGATTATTCGAAGGCGAAGGGTAAACCTGAAGGGGAAAAGGTTATGGATTCTGAACATCATAGTCTTTTGGAAAACAACACATGGTTTCTGTTAGATCTTCCACCAGGGAAGAAACCCATTGGTTGCAAATGGGTATACAAAGTGAAGTACAAGGTTAATGGAACACTTGATAAATACAAGGCTCGGTTGGTGGCTAATGGGTTCTCACAGAGAGAAGGTATTGACTATGAGGAAACCTTTGCTCCCACAACAAAGATGAGCACCATTCAACTTTTCCTAGCCATAGCAACACAGTTTGGCTGGAAGGTCCATCAAATGGACGTAAAGAGTGCCTTCTTCAATGGAGATTTGGAGGAAGAGGTCTACATGACGTATCCTCCTGGTTTCAAGGTTGGATGCAAAGAGGACATGGTATTTAGATTGTTGAAGGCTCTTTATGGCCTAAAGCGGGCACCCAGGGCATGGTACCTGAAGATTGACAAGTATTTGATTGTACAAGGGTTTCAGAGGAGTCCCTCAAACGCAAATCTGTATGTCAAGAGCACTGATATTGATATCATCCTTCTTGTCATCTATGTGGATGATATCATCATTATTGGTAGTGGGTTACATTTACTTGAGCAAATCAAGTTGAATTTGTTTTAGGCATTTGATATGATAGATTTGGGTCTCCTACACTATTGTCTTGGTGTAGAAGTTTGGTAGATAGGTGGTAGTATTTTCATCTCTCTGTTGAGGTATGCTAGGAGTTTGCTGAAGAAATTCAGGATGGCAGATTGCAAAATCTCATCCACTCCCATGGAGAAGGGGCTGAAAATTTCAGCCAAATCAAACTCACTAGTAGTGAATGAGTTTGCGTTAAGGCAACTAGTGGGCAGCCTCATCTATCGTATTGCCACCAGACTTGATCTCAGTTATGCTGTGAGCTACATTTCTCATTTCATGACTACCCCTAAGGCAAAACATTGGGTTGCAGCGAAGTGAGTGCTGAGATATGTGAAAGGGACATTTGACTTTGGCATTCTGTACAGTAGGTGCAAAGATCTAAGGCTGGTTGGTTTTATAGATTTAGATTGGGCAGGTTCAGTTGATGACAGGAAGTCCACTTTTGAGTATGTTTTCAATCTTGGTACAAGTACAGTCACATGGAACAATAAGAAGCAACAAGCAGTAGCTCTTTCCTCGATAGAAGCAGAGTATCAGGGAATAGTTAAGGCAGCATGTGAGGCAGTATGGCTTCAGAGGATGCTTGCTGACATGCAAATGTCTCAAGCAGGGCCTTCACCCTTGTTTTGTGATAACCAAGGGGTGCTAAAGCTTGCCAAGAATCTCGTCTTCCATGAGCGAACCAAACATGTTGAGCTTCATTGTCACTTCATTCGACAACTTGTTGAAGATGGATCTGTGATGTTGCAGTATGTTCCAACTGAGGATCAGACTGCAGACATTATCACCAAGTCCCTAAGTCTAGATAAATTTGTAAAATTTCGGGGTAAACTTGGTGTAGTTAGTAGAATGACCATTAAGGGAGGGTATTAAACTATTATTGTAATATTTAATGGTCATCTCAGTTTACATTAGTTAGTTTTAGCAATTTTCAGTTTATTGTTTCGATTCACGGCTGTTTCTTTTTAGAAACATCGTCTTGTAATTTATTATATAAGGAGTATTCCTCTTCTTTTTGAATAGCGAATAACAATAATCAATTACCATTTCAAGACCCATATAAAGTTGAAGCTATTGTAAATTGAACCACGCTAAAGAGTGCAATAGTAACTAGGAGTTTCATAGGGTTTGCACAATTATTGAGAAAGTTTATTCCTTTTTTCCCTAGATAGTTGCACCTTTACATCAAATTGCATCAAAGGGAAGAGACTTTCATTGGGGAAGTGAACATGATAATGCATTTGAAACATTAAAATATAAGATATCTCATGCTTTTGTGGTTGTTCTCTGAATTTACAAACGCCATTTGAGGTGGAAATAGATGCAAGTGAATATACCATGGGTTTCATCTTACTTTAAGGTGGTAAAGTTGTTTGTTATCATTTAAAGGTTTTTACTTAAGTAGTTAAGGGTATCTAGTGTATGATAAAGAATTGTATGCATTACATATTTGGTAAAGAAACTATTGTGCACAAATCGCTATCCTCTATAGTATTTACAAGCACAAAAAAAATTACAAGAAGGAGGCTTTATAAATGAATGTTGTGGCAAATGTGTTATCTAGCCTTTTGGGAAGAACGTCAATCGCACATAAAAGTGAAGAAGACTTTCATCTTCAAGATTGGTTACTTTATAATGTAGAGAGATTGAGTGTGTCAAGAGCACAAAATCTTCTATTGAAGTGGGAGGCACATATCTCCAAAGTGGTGGGTCACTTCGGCATAGGTAAGGTAGTGGCTCATTTGCAAAGGCATGTGCTTTGGCCTAAAATGCAGCAAGAAGTAGCAAGATTGTTATAAGTTATAAACCAAGTTGTACTAGAAAATCTAAACCATGAAAAGGAATGTTTTTTCCTTTGTCGATCCCCACAAGGCCATGGGAAAGTGTTTTTATGGACTTTGTTGGAGGTTTGCCTACGAGTAGATATGGACATGATCCGCTGGTTGTGGTAGTTGACATGATCAATAAAATGTGTATTTTAATTGATTGTAAAAAGACCCATAGAAAAATAAGCAATTGAGATGTTCTTTGATCATTATGGGTCCATTTTGGGCTTCTCATGTACATAGTTCCAGATAGAGACACAAGGTTTGGTCCGTGTTATTGAGTATGATCGACACAAAGTTGAAAAAAGTGAAGCCTTTCACTAACAAACAAATGGTCAGATAGAAGGGATCAATAGGACCTTGGTGCATCTCATCAGAGGGTCTAATAGCAAGTGTCCCAAGACATGGATGAATCTCTTCCTTGCATTCAACATTCTTATAACAAGGCATTACGTTTTTTTGCCAATAAGTTACCATTTACATGTGTTTGAGATGTTTTCCTTTTAGTCTACTTGACATAGTCTTTGATATACAAGATGAGCAAGTAGGGCAAGATAATGAGGTGGCTAAAGCATCAAAACTTGTCGAGAAAATATTGCAAACTCAACTCAAAGATGAGTAACAATTGGAAAGAACACAACAGTTATTTAAACAAAGAAATGATCAACATGGGAAGGAGCACAAACTTAAGGTAGGGGACAAAGTTTGGCTTCCCTTGGGCAAGGAAGAGCTACAAGAACAAGCAAATAAAATCAATCCATTAAGGTATGGGCGTTTCACTATTTTTGAAGAAATAGATGAAAATGCATTCAAACTTGAGCACCCTCCTTTTATAAAGATATACTCAATTGTGTATGCTTGAACTTTTATGAGCCCTCCATGCATGATGAAGGGCATGTACTACCCTCTTTAGAAGATTTGAGCGTGGAAGGAAAAACCATGTTCGTAGAGGATGTGGTGTTGGCGAAGAAGACCAGGGAAACTCAAAATAAAGTCCAATAAACATAGAAAATTGAACTCAAAGATCACAAGGTGAGTCAAGCAAAGTGGTAGTACAAAGAAAAAACTGGTGGAATTCTTTCGTTGCTTATTGTTTCATTATGTGAAGCTCCTCATTGATTTTTCAAATTTTTTTCCTTATTTCTCCCATAGGTAATTTGTCAAACAATTTTCATGCCAATGCGTATGTCATTGGGTTTGTATGATTTGCATATACAATTCACAATTGTTTGAAATTCATAGACTAATTATCTAACATGGAGAGGAAGTCATAGACAAATAACTACCTCCTTTTCCAATAATTATTGCTCATATACATAATATTGGCAAAATACAAATACTTGAAGAACATAGATTTCTAACCTCAAATTCTAGAGGAATTGCCTTCAATAAGAGCTAGAGTATTTGAATCCCACTCTCTTGTCACCAACTGAATCGCCTAAATGTTATAACTGTAATGCTCCTCAGATACCCAACATTCATTATCATTCTTTTCCCATGTATGACAGCACTAGATTCATCTACAATCAATGACATGTAGACTGGCGGCAACAATTGTCCTTTCCCACGACTCTTGTTGTAGTGTGTCCCCTATTTGTAGTTGTGGCACTATTCTTTAATCCTATCACCATCTTATATGCCACACCCTTAACACCATCCACGTCCCTTTGGAAAGTGGCTAGCATTGACACGTCTCCCTATGTTTATGTATCGACCCGCGAAGTCATGACCTCCTGTGAATATGTAGTAGCAAGAAAAGATGTGTCCTATTGCCCAAGAGCTATCTTAACTTCTACGCCCAAACTTCATAAACTCATATGCACAACAAATAATTGATGTAAACCCCTACGTACAACAAATACTTATAACAACTTTGAGTAATCTAAACATGGTGGCTAGGTCATCATTTCTATGTTCGTCCTGCTGGAAGGGATAATTTAAATATGACACTCCATACCTTCAGAAGATTATGCGCAACAATAGTGTATCAACCTTCCATTAATGGTGTGCTTGGAAATTCTTCAAAAGAAACCTTCAATCTCTGAAATCACACCAAACTTTTGAAATTTGTCTTTGATAAAAACTTCACAAATTTTCGGAAATTGTCCAACCATTCATTGATGTTGAATGCAAATCCTGAGTGAATCCGCCATTCGATGGTATTGGGTTTTCATCCAATCTACCTTGAAACCCAAGGGTTTTCGTCCTCAAGCTTCCTGAAAGCCAAGCTCTCCAAAATACTCCTAATAATAATTTTCCAAAGATAATAATGAATTCCTTTTCACCACCTTTTATTTCCTCATCTCCTTTCAAATTTTAATTAACTTTGATTTTCTCGAAGTGACTTTATTAAATAATTTAGCAACACATTCATTAAAAGTCACTTTAATAATAAAATCTCAATTAATTAAATATAAATGTTTGAAAAGTGACTTTGGACAAATTAATATCTAATTAATTAAATTATCCCCTCAAATTTCCAACTTAGCTTATGGGAATAAATTATAAAATAATGTAATGTTCCCTTTTGGGATTGCCTTAAATCTTGCCCTAGAATCACAAGTATAATGTAGTTAGGGTTATATTTTACTAGTTAAATGCCTTAAGCAAGATAAATTTGGGTTTAGGTCCTGCAAGCATGTTAGATAATATTCATATGATTAAATACATATAATAAATATTTTATCTATTTAAACCATGTGAATACATAACTATTTCAAATAATATAAATCACGCGATGTCCATAATGCACGTTGGAAGTTGGATCATAATGGGACTTGGATGAGGAGCATGATAAGTGCGCCAAAAGCTATCCGTACCAAGCCCAAGAGCGGATATACCATCCCTCTTGACCGTCAAGTGGCAGACACTTCAGTCATCTAACATGGGGTGGTGTACTTGGCAGACAACTTGTATTTGCATTCCCTACCCTTGCAGCCTTATCCATCCCTCTTACAATCAACACGAATTTAAGGTTTTTATCCACTCTAATAATCAACCATTGGGAAGATTGGAGATGAAGCCGCAATGGGATGCCCGTAGTAATTCCTCTTTCTAAGCCCAAGGGCGGATAGGCAACCCCCTTGGCTCACTAATGGAAGACACATAGGCATCCATTAGGGTTGGTCTACTTAGCATGAAATCTCCCTCTCTCTGTGGATAGGCAATCCCCCAGGCCCACTAATGGCAGACACATGGGCATCCATTAGGGGTGGTCTACTTAGGATGAAAAGGCTACCCCCCTTGTATTTCCAGTTCTTCATCCCATGGTTAATTGTAGAAGCATAAATAACTTATACTGGACTAATAACTTGGTTTGAATTACAGTGCTTATTAGGCTCCATATGAAATGCATGTAATTAATGCATTTAAAGCATAGACATCAAATAGCATACAACATTTCTTGCTAAAATATAAGATTCCTATATTTTGGATATATTAGCAAATGCAGACCTTTGCTTTGTCTGCGGAGTGCAGATAATGATGTTTGATCTGCTTCAATTACCTTGCTGTCGATCTGTCTTTTGTATTCAGAAGATTTTGCTTGCCAAACCTACATATGATTACTTAAAGGAAATCAAATGAATAAGAATATATTATTCATACTTATATTAAGGAATTGTAGTTACTTATAAGGTTCAATAATTGCTGCAAGAATCATTATTATATAATTGTATATACTATATACTATATATGTCTATATATATTTTATATAAATATATATACATATGATTATTTCTAATTGATTTCAATTTACAATAATTACCTTTGCATGAATATATATATGTATAGATATATATTTTATATATACATATATTTATATATTTATAATTATATTAAGACTTACTTCCCAATTATATTTTTGTTTTAATCCCATAGATTTCTTGTAATTGCTGATCTTAATTCCTTGTTTTCAATCTGCTTCTCAGTTCATATTCCAAATATATATATATATATTAATTGCATATAAATTGGAATGTATTCCAATCTGATCATATCCACTATTGCTACTCTCTGAGTGCAGACCCCTTTCTTATTTCTGGATCTGCCGTTCTATCCATACTCTACTGCTGCTGCCATCTGAATGCAGATTTATTTACTATTGCTCCATGATTCCCCCTAAAACTCAGAATCTATTCCCTCATATATTCCCATGTCTATGTGGAATGCTGCATCAAAAAGGCATGACTTTGAAATATGCCAACCAATTTTTTTTTTGAATTACCACAGCACAAGCCAACACTATGCCAAGGGATTAGCGTTAGCCTCAAAATAGAACCAAATAAAATACTCTCAATGCCAAGAATGTGCAGGTGCTAGCATATGGCGGAGTAACTGAATTATAGCTGAAAGTAAGTACAATTGGAAACAAAAAGAGGCGGTGATCCAGCCATGAGAGAAATCCGCTCAACCACTTAAACAGTGGGGGGAAGAAAACAACATAATCTAGACTAATTCCTTCGTTGCGGCGGGCATCCATTAAACAGTTTGAATTCTCCATTTAACAGTGGGTGATAGAAGAGAGATTAATTGTTCTTTCGTCACATTGGCGGTAAACCATCCAGGGGTTACAAATGTATGAAATTTAACACTAAAATATGCAACAATCTAAATGACTAGAACAGTACTACTGTTTACAGTCTTACAATGAAAAAACAACTGCAATTTTCAAGTGTTATTACAATATTTACAAAGCACAATGAAAGGATGATTTCCCCACTTGATAATCTCTCAATTATTGAAGCTTGAAACCAAAATCAGAAACTGAAGCAAACTGATATAAAAAATTTGCAATCTCGAAATGATTACCAGCAACACTAAAACACCAAAAAATGAACAAAACTTTTACCACACTTTGCAAACTCATCAATTCATTGACTAGGCGATCATGAAACAAGCACTTTCCAAGCTCCAAATTCAACAAAACATCCAACATGAATTCCAAGGCATTAGAGGTATGGTACGGCCCTATGAGAGGGTCGACCTTACTTATAAAATCATTCACTTCACTATAAAATCTGTCCTTGCACAAAAAGAGAGTCTCAAGCATATAATTTGATAGGATCAATACCCATATGGAAATAAAATTTAAGCAAACTGATATAAAAAATTTGCAATCTCGAAATGATTACCAGCAACACTAAAACACCAAAAAATGAACAAAACTTTTACCACACTTTGCAAACTCATCAATTCATTGACTAGGCGATCATGAAACAAGCACTTTCCAAGCTCCAAATTCAACAAAACATCCAACATGAATTCCAAGGCATTAGAGGTATGGTACGGCCCTATGAGAGGGTCGACCTTACTTATAAAATCATTCACTTCACTATAAAATCTGTCCTTGCACAAAAAGAGAGTCTCAAGCATATAATTTGATAGGATCAATACCCATATGGAAATAAAATTTACCCTTGGAGCTGTATACAAATTCGCCTTGCAGCCATGACTGAACCAGCAAACAGAAAACCACATAAATGCTCACAACTTCATCAATATTGTAACGAACACACTTGTACGATAAAATTAAAACTTTACAATTCATACATAAAAGTAAGAACAATACCATTTTGATTAAAAAAATTTCTTTTCAAAACATAAATAAGAAACATTTTTTGCATCTTTAAACTATTTCATTTCAAATGAAATTACAAAGCATGAAGAGAAACGTACATACATAGCCCGTAGGATTTTGACACCAATAGAAATAAGAAGGTCCAGGAATTCGTCCTGTCAAGCTTTGGATCATCCGTCGGGTGCTCGTGGAGGAGAAACATCACTCGAGCGTTTTTCCGCCAACCACGGACTTTAATGCGGTCCCCCGCACGATCATTTTTCAATGAACGGCCCTCCCTTCGAAGAAGAGATTGGTTGGGTAACCTTTAATGACTACCAACTGGACATAGTGCTGTGATTCTACAAAACTAGCTTTCGTGCTAACGGCAAGTCACAAACTAAGTTGTATTTCGGAATCATGGTGAACTGACAATGTAGTACAACAACTAAATGGTTCCTTACACTACTTTGGCCAAAGTGTTTACGTTCAACGAAGAACATAGGTCATATGTCACATTCACTAGCCAGGTTCAACTTGACTTAAGGCTATCTTAATTCTACGCGTAGGTTGGTCTATCGGGGTAGTCCGTACCCTAGACTTCCTACAACATCTTACTACTGGGAAGAAGAATCCATTTAACAAGATACTACAACTGACGCCCTAATTCAGGATATACACATCCTAGGGATACAATAACTTGACTAAGTTGTTTGTATTTAGTTGTAGAATATAACTTGCAATTATTCTCGACTCAATCCTAGTAATTATTATTTATACACAAGCATATGCTCATTATATAGAGCCATTTAAACACAATGCAGATTGCTATCCATTAACTAATGTAAAACGTACACCAATGACAACAAAAGCCATGAAAAGACTACATTTATGATAATGGTTAAGAAACTATTATTCTTTTTAATTCAATCTTAAGACAATCAAACTCTTTTCTTTCCAGCCATGACTATAATTCAGAGACCTATCAGATTACTCTGGAATATTAGCAAAATATGTAAAGTAAGAGTTTAGCATGCCTGATTTAGCTTTCCACAAGTTTGGAAGATAGCTCCTTCACTTGCCTTTACTCAGATCACTTTCAGCTTGATTCTTGAAACCAAATACTCAACACAGTAAACGAGCAATTCCTGATTACTCCTCTCTTATTCAAAGATTACTTCAAACCAGCAATTTCAAACTTCTGCTCTCTTGTTCAGAGAATACCTCACATTAACAAAATAACTTAACAATTTCTCTACTATGGCGAATTCACTCTTTAGCTATAAAATGCTCAAGGAAAACTTGACTGTAAATTCGTGTGAGTAAGAATGCCAAACGCAGGTATATATATAGGTTGATTTTAAAACTGATTTCCACCTTCTATGGCGCCAGAACTGCCAGCAGGTTGAAGAATGTTTCAAACCAAAAACGTGTTTCAATATGGTGAGGGTTTCGACCTCCATGTTTGACAGCAAAGAAGCTTATTTCATTTCGAAATTGTTCAGACTGTTAAAAACGTGACAGCTCTCAATCTGGCGCGTTTTTACAGTTAGGTTAATTGCCAAGTTTCCATTTCAGACTTTTTCCTTGCTCAAATGGCGTCCACATTTCCTTCTTTTTGCTAAGCATGAAATATCTCATCTATTTTCTGACGCCTGGCCCTAGTCGCGCGATTTCTCTGCGCGTTTTTCATTTTCTTTAAGCATTTTCGCGTTTTTTCTTCCTTATTTCGATTTTGTAAATCTTTAATACTTTAATAAAGTTTTCAAAATAAATATGACGCATTTGCTCAAGTTCAGATTTGAATATTTCAACGTATTCATTAGAGAAATCCGCGATTTAGAGAAATTCGCGATTTTTATTCTCTTCTCTGATTTGCATTCTCCTTTTATAAAAGTGTTTAAAATGTTTAATTTTCATTTCATTTGATTTTGTAAATTCTTTTATTTAAATATATTTTATATATTCTATTAAAATACTTATATAATATAGTTTTTGTATAATTATTTAAATTATCAATTTAAATAATATTGTATACATTTAAACTATATTATATTGATATTTTAATATAATATTAAATATATTGAAATACTTATCTTTATACTAATACATATATATTCATTTACATTATACGTTAAACATGTAAATTTATATATATGTATTCGTATAAATTCAGAGGCAAGATATCGTTACTATATATAATTCATTTATCTCGTTAGCTGTGGGTATGTATACTTGTATATATATCTGTATATATACTACATGTATAAGTATCCATAAATACATTTATATCGACACATACGTATGGCATATCCATCTGCTTAATACGTTTGTATCAACATGAATGTACTTATGGGTACTTGTACATATCGTATTCGTATGTACAAATACACATATCCACATCTAACCAGAACTTATCATTTATAAGGTTATACTGGCAAGCATCACTTGTTTACACATTCAGAAGAAGACACGACTCCTAATGATACTAGACAAGCCTACGGATGACTTACCTTTAACCAGAACAATGACTTAGCTTACACAGTTCTAAGGTTTGTGGGTGTATGCCCAGTTGGTATCCATTACTGTTTACCCGACCAAGTTCTTCCCCGAGTGATATCTCTCCTCTGTCTCGAGGTACGAACCTGTTTCCTGCAAATCATGACATGGTAACGGAAGTCATTTGCTCAAGACCAAAGTAATATACATTAAGCATCGTAGAAAGTTAGAACAACATTATTTCATAACTCAATATGCTAATTTCATTCAAGATTTACATCAATAGAAGCATCAGATAAAGAGACAATCATTTAGGATACATCCAATTGATCACAAGAACAATTCAATTTATTCAACAGAAAGATTCAACATTTACAATGTACATCCTATGAATAGTAGCTATACAATCGGGGTGTAACAAATATACCTCCAAACGTAATGAAACAAAGTGTAAAGGCTCTTTGGAGGATAGGTGCCCAAGTTGCAATGTTGAAACAGCTTCAAACCACCTTCAATTATTTGGCATGAACTCCAATGCCCAACAAGAATGGTACGACCTGCTGGAGGTGCAATTTTGCAAAATAAAAATAATGACTTTGAATTAAATTCTAATCTCTTGTGGAAAGGGACGCCTTGTGCCAAGAATCACTTTGCCAAAATACCCAAAACAATATTTTATTTATTCAAAGCGCTGCTCATAAAAAACTACTTTAGCTGTATGAACACCAGCAACATAAAAATTGAAAATATCACCAAAATTCTCCAACTTTGAAGCTCAATCTGCTAGTCTAGATGAGAAGCAGTCTTAAAACCAACTAGGTGTTATCTTTCAAACACGAAATTGGACAAATGCTAGAAGGTAAGCATTCCTTGAAGCCATAACATTAGCATAAACAATGGATGATAAAAGCTGGAGCAAACTCTCTCTTTTAAAGAACTTGAGGTGACTGTTGATTTTCCACCTTTTCTCTCCAAGGGACACCCAATGAATTTGAATCATTTAATTTTTAAAAGATAAATAATTTTTCCTCTACTTTGGTGTCCAACTCCAAAGCACATTTTAAACATAATAAAATATTAAATATTTCCTCATGAAGCGTCCTCCCTTCATGGACACCTTTTAAAACAACTACAAGTTATCATATTAGGCCAACAGGGGGGGGCGGGGGTCAACTTAAAATTAAAACATTAATAACTTGAAATAACTCATTTCTCCCTTTTACACCTCAATAGCCAAATTCAACAATATTCAACTACTCCAACTGAAATGGAAAACTTATTGAAGAGTTGCCAACTGGACCACTGCCAAAATTAGAACTTACTAAAAATAGTAAATTCTGAGAAATACTGAAAAACCTCCAAAGAAGGAAACTCTGATTTTACCTCTAACAAGCCTACGGATTTCCAAAAATAGGCTATCAATCACTAAAAAGCGTATGGCTAAAATAGGGACATTACAGACTTTTTGTTTGAGACTAAGCGCTCCTTTGTCTTATCCTCCAGTGCTGCCTTTAATCTCTCCCAATCGCTGCTTTATTTCAAAACTCAATCACTGCTGTCTTTGGTAATGAATTGCTGCCATTGCTTATCGTTGCTTATTTTGTAATTGTAATTATGTTTATATAAAGATATTATAAGTTTCCTTATTTTAACATATTTATTTTTATATTAGTTTTATATGTATATTTCATAGTATTATATTATAATAATATTAAGCGTCAATACTTTATATTTTTTATATTATATTGTTATTTATTTTATTTATTAATTTATGGCATTTAAAATTTTGGGGGCATGACAAATAAGCTAGTGGACTCCCTTGGGTGGTCACTCGGAAAATGGGGACATTACGCATTAAGCTTTTGTGGGACTAAAAGCTCTTTAAGAAGGGAGGTGTTATCCAAAATGGATTTGGAAAATGCATTCGAAAACAAAAAATTGAACACTTAAGTGAATTTAGATGCAGGAATAGGAACATAATAGTAGAAATAGAGCATAAGGTAGTTGGAAGAGACTGTAATTGCTGTATTGATTGGTCTACATGATTGGTCTACATTGTAACAGCATTACTGTCCATCAATAATGAGCACTTCAGACATGAAATATGAACTGTATGGCTGCTGTTTTAGCTACTTGTGTCTGCAGAGATTCTTCTATGGCCTGGGAGAACTCTATTATCATGAGAAATCTATATAAAGGGGATTGCAATGTGGTGGAAATAATGTTTTTTGGACATTGGAGAATTAGAAGAATATTAGTAATTACAGAATTCATCTTTTCATAGTGAGGAGGAGATAAGTAGAAGTAGAGTATAGAAATGAAGTCCTACTTGATGTCATTATCTTCCGAAGATAATGGAAGGGGTATAAAGACCATTGCCACTACCATCAAAGTTGGTTTTCCTCTACATTGGGGTTTACCAAGATAAAAATATGAGTTTATGTGAGTTGTTGCAAGTTTAATTTTTGTTTTTGTTCACAATATTCTCTTCTCTAAAGTAAACTTCATTTGTGTGTGCAACTAGGAAGTAGTTTGGAAGAGTTTATGGGTCATATTTACTCTTGCTTGTGTGATTAGGACCTAGGAAGTGGACCATGCTATATATACCATAACCACCCCTACTCTAGAAGTTAGGGTACACATGTATTCAACGGAGGTTTGCGCTGCCCATAGTATAGGTGGCGTATTTGTAGGCAGAATTTAACCCCTTATTGAGGTAACTGTACTGCTCAAAGAAAAATTCACAATTCGAGCACCGATCAAATTCTTCATGCTGAAGGCCTTGGCGAAGTGTGGAAGACATAGAAATCCATTTCTCATTGAAGATCATCAGTACCCAGAAGAAAATTTTCTTCAAAACGTGATGAATCCATTGGTACACAACGAACGGGTTCATTTAAATTTTTAAATTTTGAACCTTAGAAAAAATATTATTCCACCAATTTAAATCCGTTCTTCATCTCTGTGAACACCTGTTGCTCTGACTTGGAATTTTTTTTAAATTCATCCTGCAATGCCAATATTCTCTGACTTCCATCTTTGGAAAATTTGCTCGTCCTTCAAGAAGAAATTTCATCACCTCCATGTCTAGGCGTATTTTCTAAGGAAGAAAATATTTTGCCTTAGAAAATTTTTGAATCACTTTGAAAATTTTGCCTTAGAAAAATTCATTCAACTTCATCCATCTTGCCTGTGAGAAATTTTTTATTTCATTCAATATGTATTTGCCAATGGTGGAAATTTATCAACTTTACTTGGAAAACTTTCATGAAGGCGCCTAGCACATTTTATCTTTTTTATTCACCACCTTGCATTTTATTCATCACTTAGCAATAATTTCTCTCATCAACTTTATTCCACCACCTTTACACTCCACTTCAGGCGCATAGCATACTTGATGAAGGATAAAATCACGCCTAGCACTTTATTTCACTTCACACGCCTTGGCAATATTTTCTAACACCTTATAACACTTACCACCTTGGGCGCATATTGACATGCATGAAGGATGACTCTTGGACTTCCCTGTTTTCGTCCTTACATGCCCTCTTTTGGGCACATTTCCACATAGGTGAAGGATGAAAATTGTTGACTTGTTGACTAGCTATCCTTGGGCGCATTTTGGCATATGTGGTGGATGAAACTTCCAACGCCTAGCATGTGACTCTTCAACTTCTTTGTTTTTGTCCTTACATGCCCTCTTTTGGGCGCATTTTGCATAGGCAGGAGGACGAGTTTCGTTGACTCCTTTGACTTCTTTCTTTTTGGGCGCATTTCCACCTATGTGTAGGATGGGCGCATTTAGGGGGTGGTGGAGGATATCCTTGCCTTAGATTTTTTTTTTGAAGTTATCCACTTTGAGCTGGGCGCATTTTGATGGGTGAGGAGGATGAAACATTTTGACTTCTTTGACCTCTTGTTGCATGGGCGCATTTTAGCCTAGGAGGTGGATTTTTATACTTAGAATTTTTTTTTATGCCTCTACCTTGAGTTGGGCGCATTTAGCTATGGCTGCAGGAAGAAACACTTTGACCTCTTTGACCTTCATGCTGCATGGGCGCATTTTGGCTAGGCAGGAGGACGAGCTTTGGACTTAGAAAATTTTTCATGCTTCTTCATCAACTTGGGTGCATTTGGCCATGGGTGAAGGATGAACTCTTGAGTTAGAAAATTTTTCATGCTTCTTCATCAACTTAGGCGCATTTGGCCATGGGTGAAGGATGAACTCCTGAGTTAGAAATTTTTTTTTTAGCATCTTGTGCTTGAGGGCGCATTTTCAGGTAGCTGCAGGATGAAGTCCAATACTTAGCCATTTTCTTCGTTTTCGCCAGCTTCTCTGTGCCTTACAATTTATAGTAAGTCCTTCAATTCTTGCATCTCTGAAGCTCAGAATGATTTGAAATTTTGAACGCTGGATCCTCACGACTTCATCAACCTGTTGACACCGCTATTTCGGGTTGGCCTGCTATTTTTAGCCTATTTCTGAAGGTGGTTTGCTATTTATAGTAACTGTTCGTTTCTGATACCTCCACAACTCCGTTTGATTTGAAATTGAGAAAGGGGTGTTCTCACTACGTGACCTGCCTGGTCGACATCGACACATGCAACGATTTGCTATTTTTACCTTTGTTTCGGAATGACTTACTATAAATGGTAAGTGCTCTTTTGTCTTCAAATTTTACAGCCAGACGGCTTGAAGGATGTTGATCGGTGTTATACACTGGTTTTCGAAAATTTTGACTTTTACCCTCTTTTCGGTCCCGTAGAAACCCTAATCTGCTCGCATGCATATCAAATGATCTCCGTTTGTTCTCCGTTTCTGTTGCATTGCCATCACCGTGATTTTGAAGTGTTGGGAAGCAGCTACCGGAATGCATTTGCTAAAAATAGTAAGTTCTCAAATAGGTGGTTATCTCCGTTTGCATGTCACATCATGCGAAGCTCTCGAAAAACCCATAAGGAATATGTAGACATGCTGAAGAAACCTGACATGCAAACCCTAAAAATAGCCTGAAGGCTAAACTCACTGAAAGTTATTCGTCTCATTTTGCATGTTATACTGTCGAAGGTCTCGAAAACCCAGAAGGAATCTTTAGACATGCATCGAGAAATCCTGCATCTATGCCCGAAATCTGCTCCGAGGCTAAACTGCTAAAATAGAAAGTTGTCTGATTTCAGCTCAAATTTGCCCACGAGCAGCTTGATGTGTTCTGAATGTTGTGTGACTGTTGGAATTTCGAAAATACTGACAGAATGCCCTGAATTTCACACTTACTAAAAATAGTAAGTTACCGGAATCTGATGAAAATTTGCTGAGAGCCTGCTAGAAGCACACTGACACCAACGTTAGGCTCTGTTTTCAATTTATTCACTTCATTTAACTTCAGACTGACCAGGAAAGTACAAACCCTAATTTTCAGACTCGGCCAAATTTACGTTTAAACTTTAAACTCAATGGCAGATACATCCCCGGAAAGGCAGACAGAAAAGAGACCGGTAGAGAGAAAGAGAGAGACAAAACCAAAGCCAAAAAGACCAAAAGACCAGAATGGAGCAAAATTTAGGGGGTCCTCATCTTGAATGGGGCGATGTGTGAAAAAGGTCACAACACAGCCTTAATAAAAAACAAACACAAAAGTTAAAGATACAATTTATGAACGTAATCAAAATGTTGCTAATCCTGTTGCATGTAGAACCAATTGCTAATTTGGCTACTCAATGAAGAGCAATATGACAATTAGTTCATGTAATATCCCTTACAACTTCTGATCTAAATTTAAGCTCTCAAGGAATATCTTAAGGGTTACCAAATGCAAAACAAAGATCTTGATTACTATAACCTTCTAACACTTTAGGATTTTTCACCTAAAGGAGAGGAAATAGATCAAAATGTCAATGTTCACACTACTTAAACCACTCTAGAAAATTCCCTTCAAAACTGCCCTAAGTTTGCTTCAAGGAATTTTGTCAAACACTTCACTTGCAACCTCTTAACTTGCTGTTTCTGAGTTTTCAGTTTGTTTTGCTTGTCTTCAAGTGGTCACAAATGGATGTAAATGCTTTGCAAACAACATTACGATAGCTATGCAATGATCTATGATGACAATGCAATTCCTTTTGTCTTTTCAAGTGCAAATACATGAACTTCTACACAAGAAATTTGCACCTACAGCCAAGTAGCATTTCTACAAACACTTGGCATGCATATTATTAAGTGGACTATGAATGATAAATAACATGCTCAATTACAACTATATCAGACCAGCAACTTATAACTCCTTTATTCTGATATGATGTCAACTACAATGCTGATATAAAATGAGCCAAGACTCTTGGCATTACAACATATGCAATCTATGCAAATTCTGAGTACAAAATGCAGCCTTGGTATTCAATCTAGAATGCAATGAATATGCAACAAATGGCAAGAGGAACCTGGTATAAAATTATAGATGAGCTGGAGACTTGATGACAACACTTGTTGATGAAGAAGACCCTTCAAAATGAAGAAATCGACCCCCTTAGTATTGCCGCCCCTGTTCTGGACCAGATTGCTTGTAATAAATTATTATCAACTCCCTTTGCCTCCCGTAAGCTCCAAGAATCATCAAAGGATGTCCAAGAGTGGTGCGCCTCACTTTCTAGAAGAAATCGATGCCAAATAAGACTCCCATGAATAAAATCGTACCTCTCTAGCAAGCTGATATGTGACTGGTAAAATATATCAGATTATTATGTTCTCCAAAATCGACCTCTACAAGCATGAAGATGATGACTATATTCAACCAAAATGCTCCTCAATCTACTCCAATCGATTATCTCTCAAAATTGGCCTTTGGCCACAATTTTGCCACAGTGAGAAGTCTAAAGTAACTCCTCCAACAGTTGCAACCCTTCAGTAGATAGTTTCACTACTTCAGTTATGCAAATCAATGGGAACTTCGTACCCAAAGAACTTCAACTATATTATGCAGAAACCTCAAGGCTCCAACAAACAACATATCAATTCAAATGTCAATATCCAAGATAATCCCAAATGAGCCCCCTTAAACTCCATTTATACTTTTTCTTGTATGAGCTCAACACTTTCCTTGCCAATGTGGGATAAAAGATATATTTCTTTTTTAATATTATTTTAAGTGACTTTATGATATAACATTTTAATTAGTCACTTTAATTAAATTAATTAAATATAGTCACCTTTTAATTTTTAATTTATTTGATGACTTAATAAATAATTAACTTAATTAATTTCTCCTTATTCCTCCACTTAGCCTTCAGAGAAAAAAGGCTAAGAAATTCCACTAAGATGGCTACGAAAAAGGGGACATTACAGTCCGCCCCTCCTGAAATTGCTTGTCCCCAAGCAATCTCAACTCTGGATGCTGAAGAATCTCCTCGTTTTTCTAAGTAGCATCCTCAACTGGCAAGTGCCTCCATTTAATCAAATACTCTTTGATGATCCGTTTCCGCAACTCTCTCCCTAACATCCAAGATAGCCTCGGGTACTAGAATCAACTTCCCCTCATCATCCAAGGGTTGTAAGACTGTGGAAGGAACAACACGATGTCCTAACGCCTTCTTCAGGCGTGACACATGAAACACATTATGCACTGATGACTTTGATGACATCAGCAAGCTGACATGGCAGGTGGTGACGTGGTAGGAGTGGTGAGTTGGCACAGACATGGTGGAAAAAGGAATATGGATTAAACCATATTGTTAAAAGAAAACACGTATGGTTTAAAAATTAAAAGATTTTTATGATTTCAAGGAGGATTTGGTGGGATTTTATCCCTTAAAATCCTCTTCCCTTGCCCATAAAACAAGGAGAGGAAAAAAAACCCGTAAACTCATATTTCAACAATTAACCCTTTTAAGCCCAAATTATAATATTTTAAGGGGCTTAAATAAGAATTAAAATAGTTCATAAAGATTATTAAAGGAATAAATCCCGAAGGGGTTAAAGGCTTGAATTATAAGCCATTTGGCTTTTATAATGGCTTAGAATTATAAAAGCCAAAGGGGGATTTATTTTTGAAAGATTAATTTATTATACTAACAGGATATTAGTGATTTTTATTGTAAAAGGGGGAAATGGTTGGAATTTTTACTTGTATACGGGAGATATGCAATATTTGCAAAATAATATGGTTAAAACCATATTAGCAAATAAATGTGTATATAAAAGGGTGATTTTTGCAAAGGGATTGGAAATTATTGAGTGGAGAATTTTGTACGAGAATTTCCTTGGAGAGAATTGTAGCAGGGAGAATTATTCAAGTTCATTTTGGGAGAAATAATTCTTTGGAGGAGAATTTACAAGGTGTTTTTGTACACCAAAAATTGTAAAAGAGAGAGATTGTGGAAAGATTATTGCAGGTTCTTGGAGCTTGGGTATTGTAACAAAGCATAATTTTGCTTGGCGATATCAATAAAGCGGTCCCAACATTGAGAAGCGGACCTGGAGACGTAGTTCACATTGGACGAACTCCGTTATCAATTTGCGCGTTATGATCCTTATATTTCTTTGTCTCATACTTCTCTCTTTTGTCTTAATTTTCTCTTTAGTTTAAATTCAGTATTTGAATTTCTAATTACTTATTTTGTAATTTCAACGGTTAAAAAGCATAATCACGCAATTCTGTATTAGATCGGGAAATTACTGTAATTAGATTTAATTTACAAGTTAATTTTGTAAACTCTAATTACGGATCATGCACCTTGCTGTAGGCTGGCAACTCCAACTCATAATCCACCTCTCCAACTTGCTTGATGATCCTGAAAGACCCATAGTAGCGTGGCTTAAGCTTCTTTGCACCACTCTTCTTGAGAGTGGACTGTCGATAGGGCTGCAACATTAAGTACACCATATCCCCAACCTCAAAAGATCTCTCAACTCTTTTCTGATCGACATACTACTTCTACTGATTTTGTGCTATTTGTATGTTTTCATGAAGAGCCGCCATAATATCCTGGTTTTCTTGTAGCAAATCACCAACACTAGGCACTCTACTATCACTTAGCAGTAAGTCAAGGAAATTAGGTGCCTCATACCCGTATAATGCCATAAATGGTGTCATTTGAATCGAAAGGTGGTAAGTGGTATTGTAGCAATACTCACAAAGATAAATCCACTTAACCCAACCTTTTTGCTGCCCTGCAATGTAATTCCTGAGATATCCCTCCACCCATTTATTCACAATTTTTATCTTGCCATCCATCTGTGGGTGGTAACTGGTGCTCGGAGTAAGCTTGGTTCCACACAACTGAAAAACTCCTGCCAAAAATGACTCATGAATCAACTATCCCTGTCACTAACAATGCTCTGAAGTAGACCATGTAACCTGAATATCCCATGGAAGAACAACTATGTTACCTGAGTGGCTGAAAATGTAGTTGTAATTGGGAAAAAATGAGCATATTTTGTCAAACGATCAACAACCACATAGATGCAGTCTCTACCCTGGGCTTTTGGCAAGCCTGTAATGAAATCCATCGATACACATTCCCACTTTCTGTCAGGAATTGGAAGTGGTTGAAGTAAGCCTGCAGGGTATGTGTGCTCTTGTTTATTCTGCTGGCAAATAGGGCATTCTCTGACATAATGAAGAACATCTGATTTGAGTCCTTTCCAAGTAAACCTCTCCCGTATCTGACTATAAGATTTGAAGTAACCAGGATGTCCAGCCATAGGTGTGTCATGAAAGGTTCTCAAAACCAAGTTCTTTACCTTCGATCCTGGGGTCAAAAAGATCCTCCCTTTGTAAATGATAAGATCATTAACAATTGAATACCTGATGTCTTGAACCAATCCCTCCACAATACTTGAAGCCCATGTGTCCTTGGCATATTTTTCCACAATCAAGTGCCTCCAATCTTTTGAAATTTCTGCCATGAAGCTCAAATGTGGACAGCGAGATAAAGCATCAGCTACGGCATTTTGTGTCCCTTTAACAAAAACAATGTCAAAATTATATGATTGCCGCTTGCTTACCCACTTTTGCTGTCGATCATTAAGATCCTACTATCCAAGGAAGTGTCTCAAGCTGTTATGGTTCGTCTTCACCACAAATTTGCTGCCCACTAAATATTGTCTGAACTTGGCCAAAGCATGCATAATGGCATTGAATTCATTGAGGTAATTGCTGTATGTTGAAAATCAGGAAGCTTTGGAAAAGAAGCGCCAGTAATAAAGGTGAGACTTAATTCAAAGAGCGTTCAAAAGCCATCTTCTACACAAGGCGTTGATACATATTCAGGAGGTTCGGGAATTTCCATTGCTGCAGAATTGTCGGTGATTGGAATTTATTAAAATATATGCTTCTGTCGTCTCTTTGAGGAGCGCTAGAATGTGAAGAAAGTCGAGCTTTAAATATCAAAGCATTCCCAACAAAGATTGAAGAGAGGTGTCAGGTGCTGCTTGCAATTTGCATTTTAGAAGCCATGGTATTTCTTTGCGTAGCCGTTTTGTATATTTAATATAAATTGTCACTTTTATCCTGTAGCTAGCGGTGAAAGTAATTATCGTAGCACTTCTCGTTAATGATATAGCAGCTTCGTGAAGAACCATTCCTTGCTAGTCTTCATCGAATGTTATTGGTGACAAGAGAATTTCTTTGGAGGGAAGAAATATGATTCGATTCAAATTCAATGATGATGTTTCATGAATAGATCGGGAGCTTCAGGATTAAAGAAAGAACAAACAAAAAGAAAGAAAGTCGAAAAACGCCAATCCTTGAGATGCTAATGAAGTTGTGTATTATGAAGAGGAAGTGCTGTATATTGCCTTGGTTCCATGCATAGGCACTGTAGAATGATAATTGTGGAGAAGTCAAGGAGACGGGGCAATGAAGGAGATGTAGTAACGAATTAAAAGAATTTAGAGAAGCTCGCGAGCCAAGTCTCAGAAATGTTGACGTAATAGCACCTGCGAGGAGGATGCCAAGACAGCTATCAATGTGGAGGAATCGTGATATTGTAGTTTCGTGTGTATTAAGGAGTCATCTAAATCATATCCGCCACTTATGATCCTTGTGAATTTAATGTTACTTGGAGATGATGCTTGTGGCCACTTGTCGGCCAAGAGACTAAGTCAGCGAACTCGTGGAGATAGTCGTTTAATCTCTAGCTGCTTGATAATGAAAGGAGGCTCGATAATATCAAAGGAATTTACTTGGATGTTTTTTGAAGGTAATATTGAAGCTGCTCTTTGGCTTTCAAATAGGCGAGACCATAGTTTATGTTTTGGCGTTCCTGAAAACTACTATGTTCTGTCTTGTTTTATCTGGAGATAATATCAAATTCTGGAACTGTATTATTCTTGGTCATTTAAAATCAGAATTGTATTAGTCAAGTAATCTTATCCTGAAAAGTATTGCTTGAGTCAAGTGGCATACCCGTGACATTCAAATTGGTGTTGGTTATATGGATGGTTTATATTTATTGTAATTGCATTAGTGAGATCTTTTAAATTGAATGTATTGTGAGAGACAATTGGCAAATGAACTCAAAGCTACATATCAGAAGCAAACTGTTTGACGGAATGCCTGAGCATCTGTGATTAGACAAAATCGAAAAAACTATATGCAAATTGGGGTGGATCTCTACACATTGGAACAACCTCTGGTTGAACAACTGTTTCCAGTGAAGAGTGAACAACATCCGTATATTGATGTGAAAGAAGAGTTGCATTTTTTGTATCCTTTTGCACTACTAGAATTTTCTCTTTAAGAGGCAGATTTTGGGGTGTGGAAGGGGACAAATTAGATTCATTTGAGGAATCTGGTGCTGCTCATTTGATTGATAAATGTCATAAAGATGTCCCTTTCCACCATGTTGCCTTTTTAGGATTTTTTTGGTTTAGCTAATGGCATTCCCAAGCTATATGTCCAACCTAGAAACATCTTCTATAGTGGAAAGCTACATTTTCATAGTCAAGGACTTGTTTCCATACTCAATTGTCTACTTACAGCCATATATCATCAGCAAGACCCTTTGACATGGCCAGCTCCACCTAAATCCCAGTAGAAGTAGAATGAATGAGTCCATCCATTTGCAAAAATGCTAAAAATCTCCCTAAAGAGATACCAATACCTTGGAGGCAGGAGTTGACCCAAAATTGAAGTGGGAGATAGGGTAATCTCACCCAGATAGGCATAATAGAAAATGTTTTTGTCATAGGGTTAAAGGCAGGGGGCCATGGCTTAACTAGCAGAACATTCATGTCCTAGAACCATGGACCTTTCTCCAATATTAGAGACTGGTCTGCATGTGATTTACATAGTAGAGAAAAAACTCCTATGCATTAGGGAAGATTTCCAATGATTCCTGAAGGCTAGCAGGCCAAGTTTTAGATGTCCATGCATGCAGATCAGGAAGACTTGGCCAAAACATATTGAACTTACAAATCAGGCCTAGATTAGAATATTTCACTGCTTGCAAAATGTCCTTACCAAGGGTTAAAATTGGAGGGAAGCCCAAACATGGAACTAGATTAGGCTGATGCATTAGAGTTTCCTACAACATAGAAGGCTATTGGGAGGAGACTTATGAGTGGTTGAGTTTGCTAGTAAAACCTTAGTCCTCAAGGGATGAACCCCAATTGACACGTCACAAGTACCTCCATTTGGGCCTTCTTGCAAGGTATTTTAGGTGTAGTGGGCACTGGCTCCTTGGGAAGAGTGGGGTCTAGGATACTACAATTTGAAGAGACAACACCAGTAGAAGGAATGATGGCAAAGTTGTCATCATTTGCCAAAACTAATGTTCCAGTAGTAGTAGAGTCTCAAATGATTGCATCTACGTAAATAATAGATTTGGGGTCTAACTATGTAGAAGTAGGAACAAGAAGAGGCATAGCCAATGAAGAAGCAATGCGGAAAGTGTCCAGACATTACTACTTATTCTGAATTGATTTGAATTGAGTTCTTATCTAGGGTTGGGTATATCCTGAAAATGTTTTTGACTTGCTCCAATAAACCCAAACCCTACTTTGGAAGGCCCTTGCATAGTTGTTGCAAATCTCATGCCAAATGCAAAAAAAAGGAAAATAAAATCGTTAATTTTTTGTTTAAAAAATAGAAATGAAGTTATACCCTTCAATTAATAGTAATGTTTTATGGTTAACTTTGTTTAAATATGCATATTATAATGAATTTTGTTTATTTTGATATAATTTTTTATTTTAAAATATATTTATATGTTTTAGATGGCCATACCTAATCCTTAATGAATTTGGGGCCCAAAACAAATTGCCAATTGCTGCTCTACTTGAACCTGAATTGGCAGCTTAACTGAAATAAACACTTATATTATCTCTTAGATATTACAGGTTGGACAATGATTCAAATATCCTATATCCATTATTAGGTGTCAAATCCATAGTTCCAAGAATCGCCCAAACTCGGCAAGTTGCGAGCTGAGCCAGGCTTGATGAGTGTGGGAGATTCGAGCTCTGAGTACTTGCTAGACTTGTTGGGTCTGGGCGAGTCTCGAGCCTGGGGCTCGGCCATTTTAAATAATTTTTCAAAAAAAATTTACAATCGTTCAATGCTTGTTTGGTTTATGACATGCCCATCTAGGATTTACAAAAAAATATGAAAATGGTGTGTGCCATGAAGGTCTATGTGGTTTTGAAGGTCTTTATTTGGTTTATGACAAGGAGCGCGCCTAGGGCACTGCCCCTGGATCCCATTGGGGGCGCTGCCCCAAACCCCTAAAGGGGCATTGCCCCTTGACTCCATTGGGGGCACTGCACCTAGACCCTCGCGAGGGGTGCTACCCCTCGACCCCATTGTGGTGTTCCTCCCAAACCCCCATCAAACTATAAGTCTAAGCATGCAATAGCTCAGTGATGAATCATGATCATAAAACCTACAAAATACGTATCCCTTGTTTCAAATCTCTACATCTTCATGGTCAAAGCCACAATCAAGGATTATCTTGTTTCAGACATTGGACAAACTTGTTTAGTATACAAGGATGGCCATAGCCAAAGTTGACATGCTACAATCATTGTACTGTTGAATACAAGTTAAGTCATACTTGGCAAGAAATGCCATTTTCATAATGCAAAAATGTATCAATAATGCCCTACATAGGCAACTCATAGAACAATCCCATCTATTGGTATGCTAGCTAAGGTCAACTAGAATATAACCATTTACCTTTTTACTTAACCGTTCTTGTTTGTTAATGAGCTTGACAACAAAACATGCACTCTTGAAGGCTTCAAGAAAACTTAATAATAAATTCCTCACTTGAATATACACACCAATCATTGAGACACAAGCAAATATCATGGCTACATCATCATCTAGGACCTATCTTACACGCTAGCGCATGACTTGTGGTGATGTTGGGATGAGTAATGCAAGCTCCTCTAAGCCATAGACTTATATTTTTAGTTTTGATATTTGTTTTGATGCTATGGATTTCATATTCCATGAGTTTTGTATACATTGGAGAATATTTATATAACTAAATGCGAAATCTCCTTCAGCTAAAATTTGTGTTTATACTTATGTGATCTATGTATTTTTGTGTATGGGATCAAAGTAGTTTCTATTTGACGAGGTTATTGTGTCTTTAAGGTTTATTTATTAAATAGTGCATGAAACAAGTTTAAAATCCTTAAAAATCTCTAAATTTCTTGGGTTTTTTCAATTTTCCGAGTCTTTGCCGAGTTTGGGCTCCAAGTTAGAGCTCGTGTCAAAATTGGCTTGTCGAGTCCGAAGTGAGTCCGAGCCTTCGAACATTGGTCAAATCACATGGATGACAAAGTATCCACCTTAATTGGTTGTAATTTGTCTTAATACGATAAGATGTCAATCTTGATGACTATTATATAGTAGAAAAGTTCAGTCTTGCTTTTAGCACTATTGTTAGGCATGGCTCTCGCTTCTTTCTACTTGGTGAGATATGTTGCGGCAACCATTACGAACCTTGATTGATGCATTACCTTGAATGGCCCAATGAAATTGAGTTTTTTCTTTCAATTGACTCCCTAGCATAGATGACCATAGCAGCATTAAGCCTCTCTTGAAGTGGCAACCATTATGAACCTTGATTGATGCATTTACCTTGAATGGCCCAATGAAATTGAGTTTTGTTCTTTCAATTGACTCCTATGGCATAAATGACCATAGCAGCATTAAGCTTCAGGAAGGTGTCACACCCCAACAATAAGTGCTTCATTTCCTTTTGCAATGTAGGCCCCCATAGACATAACAACATGACCTTTATTGTGTTAGCATCAAGTCTTGCATGGCGTCTAAATGGATCCATGTGTGCTCCTTGAAGTACATCGCATACTTATCTCATAACACATCCCCTTAACAATTGTTTTAACCCAATTTTATATGTGACCATTTAGCAATTGGAATATTTTGTCCTTTAATGCTAACTTTCTTTGCTTCCTTGGTTGCATATCCTTAGGAATATAATTATATGTGTAGTTGAAAGGAACTTTCTAGTTAGCATATGCCATCTTCGGAGCCTTTTGCTTTGTTATGTTGTGAATTGTAATTGAATTTCGGTCAACATGAAAACTGAATTTTCCATTATCAATCCTAAACATGATGGAGCCACAAAGTAGAGGCTGGGGCATGAATTCCTACATATCGGGGGAAACTCCTAACAAAGAGGAAATAGTTTTGGAGTTAGGATTAGGGGGGACTTTTGATAAGATCTTGCCTTTATTAGATGAGAAAGTTTGCCATTTGGAAGAGGGTAAGCACAACATGTAGTTTGAAATGAAAGGAGAATTCCACAATTTGAAAAAAGGTATGCACAAATTGTAGTTGAAATGAAAGGAGAAATGGCTAGCATCAATGTGAAATTGTCATCTCTTATATGTATTTGGTAAAGAGGCTATTAGTCTCACATGCAATTTCACAACCCCATTAGGTAAATTGTTAGGACAAACAAGTCTTGATTGAAATACAATGTAACCTCAACCCATCGTTGTCCTCATTTTGTACCTCATAAATTTATTGCCAAAAGGAGACGTGAAAGTTTGATGGTAAGGATTTGGTCACCTAATTTAACCAAATAGATTTTTTGATATCCATTAGATCCCACATGGATAGAAGCTTACACTGGTATATTCTTATATTTGGAACTTGAGCAATTTATTTGGTATAGATTGTAAGGGGAAGAAAAATCCTAATCTCTCTTGGTTAGTTTTTATAGAGGAATTGTAGGCGCACTATAGCGATAGTGTATTGGAGACTAAAGCCTAAATTGATGGCCGTATGGCCGTTTTCAGGGATTTTTGCTATAAAATACAACCAAAATTTTGGGATGACTCTAACAAGAAATGGAGATTGCGGGTAGATTGTAAAAAAAATATAAGATTATATTTAAATATATATCTAGTTTATAACATTTTTTTATGGAAGATTTAGCTAGTTAGCCAAATTGCATCAAATAAGATTATTCAAGGATTACATTTAGTGATTCTAGAACCTAGCAAGTAGAATCAATTATAGAGAGCTTGAATGACTTATTTCTTGATGGGTTCAAGGATCACACCGATATGAGGTACACATATTTAATCCACTTATTGTATCTGACTCATTTGTTATGGCATGTAAGGCAGAGGAAAGGGTTTTGGCCAACAAAAGGTAGGGGTTAATAATCATAAGAGAGGAGCTTTTGAACATAGTCAACTCTTCAACTTACAAGATTGACGACTTAATAATTGAAAGAGGGCAAAAGGGCTATGTTTTAATTGTGATAGAAAATAAAGTTCCAAATTGAAGGTGCTAGTGAAGAAGAAGATGATGAAGAAAAAGTATTTGAGGATGTTGATGATCTAGATGAGGATCTAGGAGATACCCAACCAATTATTTCTTTCCATGCTCTTTTTTGAATTAGCAACTCATGAACCCTCAAAGTAGTGGGTTTCTTGAAAAAAGAGAGGGTAATAGTGTTGATAGACTTAGAAAGTAATCACAACTTTATCAATAGTAAGTTGGCTACTCATCAAAATTATTATTTTTATCCAACTTTAGATTTTCAAGTCATGATTGCAAATGGGGGTATAATGTTGTTCGAGAAAATGCCATAGTATTAAAGTTGCCATGGGAGATTATTGGCTAGATTATTCTATGTTAGCTATTCTTACGGGTAGAGTAGACATTGTTTTGGAGTACAATGGGTTACTACTTCGGAAATGATCTTCAAGGAGCTATTCACATCTTTTCGTTGGGTAGGACATTTGAATTGAAAGGGTTGTGTGCATAGTTTATACAAATGGTAAGCTTTCACCAAATGCAAAAGATGCCTAAAATGGTTGCAAATGGTTTTGTAGCTTACATGTTTTCATTAGAAGCACACTAGTCAAAGATTCCTACAGTGCTCGATCTACAAACAATTGCAGATAGGCACTTAGTAGTTTGGGGGATATGTCAAAAGGGTTTCCTCACAAAAGGGATCATGATCATGCCATTCAACTAGTACCAAGGAGCCAACCACCCAAAATCAAACCCTATATAAAAATTGAGATTGAGAAGATGGTACAAGAGATGCTAAAGGTAGATATTATCAGGTGCAGTCAAAGTGTTTATTCCTCTCTAGTTGTAATTGTGTGTAAGAAAGACAATACCTAGTGGACGTGTCCAAATTATAGATATCTCAACAAGTATACCATGAAAGATAAGTTTCCAATCCTAGTAATTGATGATTTGTTAGATGAGCTACATTGGGTTGTTTATTTTACCAAACTTGATTGTCATTTTAGTTATTGTCAAATTAGGGTTTGAGATGATATTTTTGTTAGATGTGCTACAATGGGTTGTTTGTTTTACCAAACTTGATTGTCATTCTAGTTATCATCAAATTAGGGTTTGAGATGATATACATAAGACAACTTCCAAAACCTATTGAGGGCCACTATGAATTTCTAATGACTCCCTTTGGCCAAACAAATGTGCCATCTACATTTCAAGGTATAATGAACTTTATCTCTAGGCCATTTCTATGGAAATTTGTTTTGGTATATTTTGATGACATCTTAAATATTTAGGAAAACTTGGGAGGAACACTTGCAACATGTGAATCAGGTTTTAGACACTTTTGAACACATTAGTGTTATGCTGTTCGAGTGCATTTTTGGTGTCAAAGAGGTGGATTACCTATGTCATATTGTTTTGCACGAGGGTGTCAAGGTGGACCTTCACAAGAACAATGCCATCGAAGAATGGAAAGTGCCTAGGACCCTCAAGAATCTATCAAATTTCTTAGGGCTTATAAGTTACTATTGCGGATTTGCAAAATATCACAATAACATAGCAATGATCAAATTTTTTCTAAATGAGTCCTTCCAGTGGATTTAGGCAACCACCAAGGCATTTGAGAAGCTAAAGGAAGCCATGTGCATTACTTTAGTTTTAGCCACCTCAGCGTTTTTATAAACCTTAATTACAGAATGTGTTGCTTGAGGGTATGGTATATGAGCTGTACTCAAGCAAGAAGGATTTGCATTTGGCAGTTGCCAACTTAAAGGTAAGAATTTGTTGAAGCCCGTTTAGGAGAAAGAAATGATGGCTCTCTTTCATGTGATCAAACAAAAGGAGATCATATCTAATGGGAAAACAATTTAAGTTTCAAATGGGTCATGATGTTCTCAAATATATTTTGGAATAGAGATTGTCATTTGAAGAACAAAAATGGGTTACAAAGATGTTGAGATATATGACTTAAGATCATATACAAGAAGGGAGAGGAGAATTTTGCGGTTGATGATCAAGCTGGGAGGAATGAACCAATAGAGTCACTATTGGGTGCCATTTCCTATTGTAGGTAGATTGGGGGGATGCGGCACAATAATGGAGGACACAAATACACAAAATCTTTGTCACAAGCTCCAATAGGATCCAAGTGTGTTAGATAAATTTACGTACAAAGGAGATGCTTTATGGTACTAGGACATGTACTTTTGTAAGAACTTAACCCTTAAGCTCAACGTTCTAGTAGAGATCCATGCTTCTCCAATAGGTGGGCATTCAAGCTTCTTGAAAACCTATCATAGATTCAATTAATAAATTTTTTTGGGAAGGGCTCAAAGGAGATGTCCAAAATTTGTGGTAAAATGCATGGTATTTCGGCAAAACAAGGGGGAGATTATTTATATTTCAGGTCTTCTGTAATTTTTATCTATTGTGAGCCCAAGGTGGGAAGAGTTATCCATGGACTTGATTACTGGTTTGCCTAAGTTTGAAGGGGAAAATATCATCGTGGTTGTTGTGCCAATCATGCATATTTTTTTTGCTTTG
>VDFB02019220.1:0-73768 GCA_007258455.2 Sequoia sempervirens
TAGGCCAGAATTTTATCTCACAAGTACCTTCTGGGGGTTTTGAGGAGGAGCTTCCTAGGTTTCCTTTGGTGTGGAAAGGTTATGTGGTTTAGGGAATGCTTAAGAAAGGGGCTATGTTGATCAAGGAGGGCATGTTCTAGATATGTAATAAGGGAGTTGAGGCTCTCTTTTGGTCTAATTCTTGGGATGGTTTTCCCCCCATTTTGTGTCGGTATCCTAATTTGGTGAATCTGTGTCAATGCTTTTTGGAGGTTGGTTGGTCAAGGGTGAGTGATTTTAAGAAATTTTATCCTTGTGGGCAGGTAGAGGTGGCAAGGTGGAAGGATCCCCGTGATTGGCCTATTCTTGAGTTAGAGGAGGATTGTGTTGTGCTTCAAAATATTTTGGCTATTCGACAATGCAGTTTCCTTGGGGATAAGGATATTTTGGCTTGGAGTTTGAATCCTAAAGGTTCTTTCATTGTGGCTAGTGGATATCAAGAGTTGTTTCGTAAGTTTGGGGGGGTGGAGGTCCCTTGGTGGAAATATGTGTGGAACAAGTTCTCATGGCCAAAGTGTAATTGTTTTGTGTGGACTCTAGCTTGGAATAAATGTTTGACATGGGATAATCTTTGGAAGCAGGGATTCCAAGGTCCCTCTATTTGTGTTCTATGTGACTACAGTGAGGAGGATTCTTCCCATTTATTTTTTTGTTGTCCTTATTCTATGTTACTCTGGTATTTGTGGTGGGGTGTTTGGAAACATCCTTGTGTTCATGTGTCTTCCCTTGTTGAGTTCTAGAGTAGTCTAGGAAGACCCCCTTCCCAGGCCTCTTTCCTTTAGATTGTGTGGAGCATTGGTCCTACGTTCATCCTTTGGAAAATTTGGTTGGAAAGGAACTATAGGATTTTTCGTGGGGATAGGATGATGATTCAATAGGTTTGGCACAAAATTGTTGGTATGATCCAAGAGACGGTGGAAGTCAAATGTGAAGTGGCATTTCTGTTGGAAAGAAATGATGATGAGATTGTGAATAGATTGGGCTTGTAGTGGTTGACTCCAGTCTCTGCTTGTGTCAGAAGAGGAAGGAGGGCTAAAAAGAAGGTTCAAAGGGTTCGAAGATGGTTGCCTCCTCTGACAAATTTTTTGAAGATTAATATAAACGGTTCCTCTAGGGGTAACCCTGGGCTTGCTGGGATTGGTGGAGTTGGCAGGGACTATTCTGGTTCGGTCATTTTCTTTTTCTCCATCCATAAAGGGCAGCATTCTAACAACTTTATGGAAGGGTTGGCAATTCTCTGGGCTATTGAGCGTGCTTGTGCCTTGGGTTGGCAAAAGATTATCTATGAATCTGATTCACATGTTATTGTTAATTTGTTGCTTGAGAAAAAGATGGTTGAGTTTAATTAGCAGATTGTGTTGGTGGTTCGGCAGATTTTGCAAAGGTGCTCTACTTTGAAAGTGGTGTCTTTTGTCCACATTTCTTGTCAATGGAATAGGGTTGCTAACTATTTGGCTAAGTGGGCTACAGAGCATGAGGATGATTGGAGGATTGAGGGGTGTAGACATTTCTCCCCTGAGTATGTTCATGAATTAGAGAGGGTCATTGTTGATGATTGGGAGGGATAAGATGTTGGTGGTTGTATTGATGGTGGCTTTTGTCTTAGATGGATGTTTTGGTGTTTTCCTTTGTGGGAGCTTACAGGTTCCCTGATCCTTTTGTACTGTTAGTTTCTTGATTTTAATAAAGTTTTTACCCTTTTTTATTAAAAAATAATAATTAAATAAAATATTATAAATTAAAATTAAAAAATATATAAAAGGTAAAGGATTGTAATTAAATTGATCAAAATATAATTGATACAAATGATATGTTTTTTTATTAAGTTATTCATCAAGATTAAAAAATTATAAAAAAAGAGGGATAAGATGGTAGGGTATCATATACCCCTCAATTTTTTATTATCAAGGTAAAAGATATTAATTTAGACTCATACTTTTGCATCAAGTAACAAAAATAATACGTGTTTGATATAAAACCTTCCAACAAAAAAATTAAAGAAACAAAGGAAAAAGGTAAAAGGTAAAAAGACTCATAATTTAAAATATTTTAAAAGACTCATAATTAAAAATTTGTAATAACTTTTTATTTTTTATTTTTTTTAAAGAATAGTTTATTAATTCTTTATCAAATATTTTTTATTTAAAAGAGAGAGAAAATAAAGCAAAAGTCAAAATTACTTTTGAAATTTATATTTAAAATAAAAGTCATTCTTATATTTACATTAAATTATATTAATTACTTTATTGAAAAGATGACTCCTAGTTTGCATCTTACTTTTCGTACTCTCAAAATTATTCGTGAAGATTGGGAATGATGGCAATTTATTTGATAATGATAATTTCCCTACTTAAATTTAACGTTTTATGTCCACACCATAATATATAATGGTTATGATTTTATTGAGGTGTTATAAAAGACCTTCCAAAAAATTAACTTAGAGTCATACATTAAGTCAAATTTTATCGGTACACCCAAATGATATCACATAATTTATTATTTCTTAAATTTAATGAACACACTCCATTCAATTATTAAATCAAAACTAACCACCTTAAAATCATGACTAATAATAAGACAACATTAAAATATTTATTTCTAAATCTATAAATTCTATATCAAAACTAACCCAACCTTACAATCATGACTACTAATACCACAAATATTAAAGTATTGATTTCTAAATCTATAAATTATATTTCAACGATTAACATGTGCTACATTATTATATCCTTTCTTGCATTTACACCAAACTTTGGAAAACAAATTTAGATTTGAAATAACCTAAAGTCTTTACTTAAATCTTCCTAGTCTTCGGACAAGACTAGTTGCCAATCAAAGTGGTTGCTTGCCTTTTTCAAGACAAGATTTATGATATTCCTTCCATGCCCCACCATTGAATTTAGTCACACTAATAAATCCATTTAAAAATGGCCCCTCCTTACCTTCCCTAGATGTAAACTTCCAAAGCTCTTTATGTTGATTCCACAATCTACCTTGTATTCTATTTTCTTTGACTTTCAATCAACTCAACATTGAACACAAAATATTTCAAATTTTTTTGCCTCTATATTTAAAATTTAGAGTGACCCACATTGACAAATCAGATCTTTTAGGATATTGATTACACTAATTTTGAAACCTAACAGCCAGCTCAAGCTGATTCCTTGGTAAAGAAATTTCCAAGCAAGGGAGGGCATAAGGATACTTTAGCTTATTTTAAAAAGCAGCAAAATTCTATATACTTAAAATTACTATTTTAATTAGGAATCTTATAACCACCCTAGAGAAAACTAACATTTTAAAAAGTATATAATTGTTTAAGAAACAACAGGGTCAAACTTTATTGAAATGGGTACTTTTTATATTTTATTAAATAAATAAAAGTTTTTAAAAATCTGACAAAAGTTAAAAGCTGAATATTTATTTTTATTGGAAGAGTATAAATATATGATTCCAAAATAAATAAATTCTTATGTATTTTTTTCATCTAAAACATTTTAATTCATTTATTTATTAGCACTTGCACTCAAGAGGTTCAAGGATTACATTAGTAGAAAACTATATGTATGTTAATATGTTAGAGAATGTGTGTTTATGTATGTCAATTTAAATTCTAGTTGCATGTGGCTGGATTAAACAATTAATAATAAATGCTAAATAAGGGAAAGAAATGAACTTAGGCAATTCTAGATTTTTTCTTAATGAAATTAAGTATTATTTGATTATGAAATATTTGCATACAGTTTTAAACATAAAGCAATGCAAATGGAAAAAGAAAGTTGCCATCAAATTGACAAAAAATTTCAAATGGAAATAGAATGTTCCCATCTAGTTGTCAAATCAATATTTATCTAGCTTTTATGTGATAAGTGAGATTTTGGAGGCTATTACCTGATATTTTGGAGGTTTTCACCTTAAACAATAGCTAAAACTTGTTTTCCTACCACTCAATAATGTTTTGCAGGTGTGAGACTTGTTTTAGGCTCAAATCTTACACTATATGTAGCCTATTGACTAAAAATCTAAAAAATATTATATTCAAAAAAAACATTTTAAAAAATAAAAATATATAATTTAACTATCTTACAATTCAATTCATATGTAAGTAGTATCAAAACCACATTGACTTCCAAAATCTTATTTTTCGCCTACAAATAGAGTAAACTATATTAAGATTTTGAGAAAGCAATGAAAGAACATTAAGGAAATATTGTAGTGCTTTTATCTAGGCCACATTTAAAGGATCTATCATATGGTATTAACTAAATATTTTAACAAGATAAGCATGCTTATAAACTAGTTGTTTATGTAATAATAATGGGATAAGGCAAGAGATTGAAAATGTAGACTATGGAGATGAGAATTCTACACTTGCATAATAGATGCAAGATCTAGGGAAAAAAATGAATGTACATGAGCACTCTACTTAAATACCACATTCATCAAAATTCAAATAATCAGTAGCAATTTTACATCTCATCCTTTCTAAAATGTGGTATATAGTTATCCTACTTTTATTGGCCAAAATTTATGAATAACCATTGAACTAAGTGTGGTTTAAGAATAGTTGTGCATGAGATTGTAAGCTACCTTTCTAGCATAGGTGTAGTGGCCAATGCAAGAGCAACATCAAGATATCAGTTGGTAATGATGGCCATTGTGGCATTCTATCTCTACCACACTTTTAGAGAAGTCATCTTTGATTGTTTTTCTAGATTATTCTTTCCATATTTTGTGATGTCATCTAATTTGGCCATGCATAAGCCCATAATATAGTTGAGGAGTGCATCAATAATAGAAAGTTTCTATGCAATGCCCATGATAACTAATGAAGCCTTTGTCTCTGCCTCTAACTTCCCCACTATTTCTTTCATTATTACATAATCAAATTCCTCCTCAGGTTGTACACCATCTTCACCACATAGAAGAATTCACTAATATGCCCATCCAACGAAGTTGGATCCCATGTAGCTTTTTGAAACTCAATATTTTTATCTTTTTTATTAATATATGTTGGTTCTAAATAGTTTTTCTTTCAACTATTATTTCTGTGTAAAGGGGAAAATCAAGTGCGTTAAGATCAAAACATGCTTGAATTGAAACTAATCTAATCCAAAAAAAAGCTATGATTCATACCCATTACTCACGAAATGAACAATAAAAGCTATTGAATTCAATGAAATAAAAGCAAATTAATTAAAGAACACACAAAGAATTCATTTAACTAATGTTGTTACCTATCCCATGTTGAAGTGTGTTCGTGAAGATGTTGGAATGTTTGTTGTATCAATGTGAAGCCTCCATTTGTGCATACCAAAGGCTTCAAAGTCATGCAATGTCGATCAAAGATGTATGTAAAATCTTGAATAAGTTGGTTGTAAATTTTAACATTACTTCATTGTACAAAAAAATGTTGATTCTCTGATCATTTTTGAAGAAGATGATTGTTATATAGAATTTGTGTTTCGAAATGAATGCTCAAGATCACGTACTAGAATATCCTAATCAACAGTTCAAAACCGTTGAGAGGATTTAGATGGGAAGAATCAGTGGATTTTGATTACGTAATCAATGTGATTGAAGTTATTTGAGTGTTCAATGGAATTGAGCAAATAGATTGAATAATCTGTGGAATTGAAGAATAGATTGATTTGTTAGGAAATAAATAGATCAGTCAAGAAATAGAGTGAACAATCGAGGGATTGTAATTTACTCAATCATGAAAGTGGGCGAAGATAATTAATTAATTAATCTTTTTAAGTTGAACATCCAAATCATGTTTGGCTTTTACAAACAAAGTTGTATTTGTTTTCAATTTGACCTTTTGGATGATGTTTTGAATAATTTATTTAATTATTCATGTTTAGGGGAAAGTGTCTTAATTAAACTATTATGTTTTAATAATTTAATTGACTTAAGGGAATAAAGTGAATTAGCAACATAATTAAATAATTGATGTTATTTAATTAATCAAGGGGAATAAAGTTAGATTAGGACTTCATTAAATAAATAAAATTTATTTAATCAATTAAAAATGATATAAAAAGTGAATTAATTAAATAATATAATATTATTTAATTAATAGAGGAAATTAAGGTTTTTGATGTATTTGATGTGAAATGTAGTGATATTAAGTAATAATGATGTTGATGATGAGAAAATGTCATTTAGAATGTGCGATAAGTGTTAGGTCAATTTTACATGTCTACACTTTGCCCCTCTTTGAGACAAAGTATTGGTTGCTTTGTTTCAAATAATTTGATGTTAAGATCAAGATTTGAAAAAATTTATATGTCCCACTATGCCTCGGCAATCAATGGAATGATGGTAGGACGTTGGGCTTCCCCCTCAAGAGGTTGGCCAAAAAAATCACTTTTGAGGTCGGGCTCGTGACAGTATTTCATTTCAATTTAGATGCATAGAGAATGAAAAATTAAGCCTATAGGACCTTTTTTGATAGTTCAAATGTTACCAAGAGCTCCAAATTTCAACCTATGAAGGTTTCCCTAGGTAAAAAAATAGAGTTTAGGGGGTTAAAATAGGTGCTTAGGGTTCAAATTACCTCATTTGCCCTCTGAGCCTATAGAAAATTCTTGCCTCTAGATTTCATTATTTTTCAATTATCGAGGAGCTATGCTGAGGATTCAAGGATCCCCACATCGCGTAGATGTGGTTCATGAGTAAAAATGACCTGCAAGCATTGGTGCCCCAATATGTACCTTTTCCTTTTATGTTTTCAACTTTCTATTTTTTAGTAGTTAATGCATGAATTCAAAGTAGTCGATAGTGGTAATTTCATTTTTTGTACACTTTTGCATTATTTTTAGCGCTTTGTTGTTAGTGAATGGTTCGTACTTGCATTTACTACTTGCACTTGCTTAAAATGTTCACTCGAGTTCAATTTTTACCTTTGTTTTTGCATTTGATTGAAATATTTGCTTTTGACCTTTATTTTGAAAAGGCCACATTTATGAAATATTCACTTTTGAGATAAAATTTTGCTTTTATTTTTAGCGTTTTTTTATTTTTTGTATCACTCTCGCCAAAACAGTGACCACTTTTGGCTAGCTTTTTTGCTTTTGATAAAATTGTCACCGCTTTTGCTAAAAAGTTTTCGCTTTTGCTATTTTAGAATTTTGAGTCAATTTGTTTGCAATTTGAGGTTTGTGTCACATTTTTGTAGCAACTTCTTAACATCGTGGGTTGAATGGTTGCAAGTGGTTCTTAATCCACTTATGTCGAAGGAGTGACGACCGCAAGAGCTGTTTGATTTGATTATTGGATTCCACAAGTTGGAGTAGGATGTTCTAGATATTGTGGGGTTGCAACACATATGTTATATGCCTACTATCAGATACCACTAAGCGATGATGACTGCTCTTGTGGAGAGGTGGCACTTGAAGACCTTGTCCTTTCATTTACCTACTAGCGAGGCCACCATCACCTTAGAGGATGTGTGGAGGATCCTATGTGTACCTATTCATGGAGAGCTTGTGACTTATTCCATTTAGCAGGGTACATGTGGTATGCATTGAGTACTTGGTGTTAGGCATCTTCATGTTCGAGAGGTAGAGATAGACTTGTCTCCATTCGTGGGTAGTGTTGATCATGTTTCCTTGGTTCTTTGTGTTTTGGTCTCAGGGTTTGTCGTTCCTAGTCAATGAGGTAGGAAATTTCATGTTGGTTGGGGTGTGTGCATCGAGCAGATGTACAAGCACAACACTAGATATATGCATGGGCCTTGTGTCTCCTTGTGCATTTATATCGAGATATGCACAAGGTCGCCTACTGAGGAGGTAGATCTATTTCTACTGCTGTAACTTTACTTCAAGTATGGACCTAGGAGCACATTCCAATTACCAGGCCTGATGGTATATTGGACCAAGATCTAGAGGATCTGTATTCTTACAGGTATGGTGACTTTCTGCATTACACTTGGCCCAAGTAGCTACGTTACTAGTGTTGTGTTATAGACAATATGCTAGTTTCATGTGGAGGCCATATTTGGATTGTGAGGCATGACACGATGATTAGGAGCAGTTGCCATATTATAGACAAACTCGATGGATTATTGGTCGTTTTCATTCCTTATTAGAGAGATATCTTCCCAATCACATCTATCGACAGTTCGGCTAGAGATAGGGCCAGTTTGCAGATGTTTATGAGGCTTGTTTCGGTAGGACCACCAGAGAGGTCTAGGTTTGGATTTTACAGGTCAATCAAGATGTAGTCATTGCAGATTTCAGAGCACTTGCCTCGTTTGGGTGGGGGTGGCCAATTGGACAAGCATATCTTAGGACTACCCCATATTTTGATTAGTGGTGGGCTAAGCATTAAAAATGGGTTATAATTGCCCCAAAAATTTTGAAACACTTGTTACAATTATAGTTCAAATGATAATAGTACATATGCTTCTTTTCTTCAACTTGTATTGTCCAAACTTGCAAAACCCAGTTAGTATAAAAACCAAAACAAGAAGTTAGAGACATGCTAGAAATCAGATGAAATTTAAAGTACATGTCAAAATTTAAAGCAAATGTGAGGTTGTTTGGTTCAATTTTATCCAACTTTGAAAGCTAATTCATTTTATCCTTTCAAGTTTTTGAGAAACATTTTTAGATAAATAGATTATAACAACTTGAGATAATGACAACTTTCTCAAATCTTGATCAATTTTGAAATCGTAAAATGTTTTGGAAAGCTAAACATGGGATCTTCAAAACCCAGCAACCTTTCTACAAGATTAGTCATATATAATTTATTAAAAATTAAGGAAAATCATGCATTTTAGAGATTATACCCAGAGTTTAAAAAAAATAGCAAAATTAATGATGGATAGCAACTTGAGATAATGACAACTTCCTAAAATCTTGATTAATTTTGAAATTGTAAAATGATTTGGAAAGCTAAACATGAGATCTTCAAAACCCAACAACCTTTCTGCAAGATTAGTCATATAGAATTCATTAAAGATTAAGGAAAATCATGCATTTTAGAGATTAAACCCAGAATTAAAAAAAAACCAGCAAAATTAATAATGGACAGCAACTTGAGCTAATGACAACTTCCTCAAATCTTGATCAATTTTAAAATCATAATTTTTTTGAAAAGCTAAGCATGAGATCTTCAAAACCAAGCAACCATTTTGCAAGATTAGTCATATAGAATTCATTAAAAATTAAGGAAAATCATGCATTTAAGAGATTAAACCCAAAAATTTTCCAAAAAACACAAAACATTAAAGTTCACCCTCCTTCTAGCGCCAAAATGTGATTAATGACATAGTATAGGTTAACTACACCTGATCCATATGAATTCGAGGCATATTTAACCCACAAAGCATCAATCCTAATAAGATCATTCACTGTAAACAAAGACAAAGAAGCCATTAAAACTAGCATTCTAATTCATGAAATCTCGACAAACCTCTAATCTAAGACATTGAAACTTATCCTATTGGGGGAGTCGTGTCGCATTGATATGAAATGGCGACCCTTTCCCAATCCCTTGGATAATGAGCTTGTTCCAATCAGTTTTATTGAAGAAAATTGATGGAACAGTTGTGAGGTGTGTATGAAAACATGATTTTAATCTAAATGAGCATGATACAAAAGCTAATCTAACATGATTTATGCTAAAATGATTCAGATATACAAATGCTAAGCTAATCTAAATGAGATTTAAACTAAAAGAAATTCAAACCCTAGTTATCTAATTAGCTAAATGGATGCATTATGGAAGCCATTAATGGAAGCTAAGCTATTATGCAACTAATTTAAACTAAAATATGCTAAATGTGAGTGTGAGTGTGAGTGATTTCAACAGCATAAGTTTTCTTTTTGAAAGATGGATCCCTATTCAATAGAAGCAAGCTCTATTTATAGAATAGGTAAAAAGAGATCAATGGATGAGATCAAAAAGATCAATCAATGGTCAAGGATGAAAGAAAGAAGAGGCAAGGATCATGGATTCTCATCAACGGATGAGAATGCAAGATGAGATTTAATCAAGGGTTCACATTCCCTCAAACAAACACACTTTCAACTTGTCCAAGAGGTCATAAGTTAACTTGCACAAGAGGTCACAATGTAACTTACTCAAGAAGTTAAGTAAGTTTGTTGAGAAAAAGGAATATTCCCCTTTTTCAAATGAGTGAGGAAAGAGAATATTCTTTGGAATATTCTCATGGGTGAGGGAAAAGGATAATTTAGTTAATTAAAACTAAATTAAATTATGCAAAAGGGGAAGGAATATTCCATGGGAATAATCCTTTTGGAGGAATGTGCAAAGGAGGAACATTCCCTTGGAATATTCCCTTCCAAGTGGGGGGGAATTAGATTAAGATAATTAATAATTAAACAATATTAATTATGCAATTAGGGATTAGAAGAATTAGATGATATTCATTAAATAAAATTATTTAATGAATGGGGGAAAGGTGGAATGACATTTAATTAAATAACTTAGGGTTATTTAGTTCAATAAGAAGATTTAGAGATTGAATTAAATTATTTTATTTTATTAATTTATTGAGACGAAATGTTAGTGTGAAAGGGGGTGAATTAACCCAATTAAATTAATTAGGTTAATAGATGCAAATGATGACATTAATTAATTAGCTAGGCTAATTTAATTAATTAAGTGAAAAAAGGATGGGTTTCAAGATGAAATGATGTTAGTATACCTAATTCGAGTGCATGATATCATTCAGGACATTTTTTAGTGTCTACAGATCCCAACGGTAGAATGCTGGGGAAAGTGGCAACAATGTTTTGTCACCTATGCTAAGAGGAAGCTGGAGCATCAAAGAACTAACGAGATAGGGAAGCATGAGGGAAATGTGGGGGAGGCCCACCAAGGCATGGGACAATTTCAAATCGACCATGGGTGAGTTTCAAATTTCACTCGCTTAAGGGTTGTTGTAGGATACCCCCATGACTTCCACCTTGAAAAAGCCACTGAGTATTTTTTCCCATGGCTTTTGGGTGTGTTTTTTATCATTCAAGGCCCAAGAACTGCCTTGAAACCATGGAAAAGATGGTCTTTATCGATTACTAGGGTGAAATTTTGAAAAAATCCCATTAGAGGCCCACTCTCGCTCCTACTCCATTCAATCTATCCCTAGGGTGTATCCCTTTTCCTTATTATAGGGGCACAAATAATTTATTTGGGTTTAATTTAATATATTAAATATTTATGAGAAAATGATATTTAAATAATTAAATTAAAAATATTATTTAATCAATTTAATATTGATAAAGTGGATTAATTAAGGTAAGATGCATTACTTTAATGAACACAGTTTTTAGGTTTCAAGATGAAGGGAGTGGTATGGAGATGAGCATATGTGAGATTCCAATATCTACAACAAGATTTTCAGAAATGTAAAAACATTAGAATATTTTTTTGATTTACAACCTAGAGAGAAAATTTATGAAAAATATAAAAATATTATAAATTTATATTTTGTCCTATATCTTCTTTATTTAATCCTCCAACTTTAGTAAAAAAAAAATCCAAAACTCTCATGTTCATTTGGAAGATTGGTAGGAAAATCTTCAAATATTGGTATTTTATAATAAAATTGTAATAAGTAACTTAATATTGATGATCAATAGAATATTTTTGTTGTATTTTCGTTATCTAATCTTTCAACTCTATTAAAAAAAATATAAAAATTCATATCCTCTTGGAAGATATAGGTGAATCTTCAAAAATTAGGGTTTGGTCCTCATCTTTTCCCAAATTTTAGCTCTAATACCACTTGATAAGATACAAAAATATAATAATAAAAATAATACAATTTACAAGATAGATCACACACAACATAAGAGATGTTTGTGGGCTTAGATGTCCTAATATCCAATCTATATAGAAATAGAATAAACCTTTGAGGTATTGTAGCACCATACAATAATCCTTATAGAAGAAATTACTCCATGATATATCTCCAAGAGATCCCAAACACAATATCATACTCAACACATATCCTTATATTGATATTCACCTTCTTCATATAGAGCTCCACCTAATAACATAATGGAGGGGTAAACAACTAAACCCATGTAGGCCTTCCAGTTACTTAATATAATTCATGACTAGTATAACTAACCTAAGGGATGTGTGCCACATGTTCTCCACCCACTTATATACAATATAATATCATATCCCTAGTTACATAACATACTATACCTCCTTGACATGTTTCATCCTTGAAACATGCTCGAAGAAGCCAAATAGTAAGACTACTACAATTCATTACAAATATGATGTCATATCCTATCACAAAGAGTGCCTTGACTACCAAATTTTGAGGATTCTTCTATATCACTCATTAGAGAGAAATATAAGCTTACTGAAATAGTCACATTCAAGTACATTCAAAATGACATACCTTGATTACAAAAGATGAGAAGGCTTCTAGTTACAATAAAAATTAATAAAAAGAACAAGTAAAAGAAAAATACTAAACAACAATCTACATCCACTTTCATAGATTTTTGGTCTATGGGTCACTAATTTTTTTGAGATTTTAAACCAAATTTTACTTTTTATCACTTATAGCAACCAAATCATGAAGAATTTGAAGATAATGTGAATTAGTATTTTTTTAAAATTCAATTATAAACTCTCTCTCTCTCTAAAAAAAAATTAATTGAACTCTATCTATATATATATATAATTGAATAACTTTTTATAAACTAAAATAAATTCATAGTTTCTAAAAACTAGATCATTAAGAATACTATATAGGGAAGACATTCAAAAAACTTTTTTTTTTTGCATATTTTATTTATGGTTAATTGTTTAATTCATATTAATTATAATTTAGAGTATTATTATGCTATCATGCATAACTAATTTTTTATATTTTTATTTTTTTTATTGAAATAAGGACATCAATATAAAGGGTGTATGCAATCCCATCAATAAAACATAATATTCTAGAGATAAATTCTCCTTGGGATGAGTATATTCCAAATATTTTAGGTTTGTTTTTTTAGCACCATCTTACAATTTTGGAGGACACCATTAAGGACCTTCTATCCTCTTCAATGAAATGTTATTCTTTTTAGTGAGTTTTTCCTGGCTTGAGGTTTTATCGTTTAGATTTTTTAGGGACACATTTTGAACATGGATAGGTAACATAATACACATTTTTTTAGGATCCATCCATCTTTCCTACCTACTTTACCTGTTGAAGCATTATTTTATTTTCTTGCATTTACTTATTCAATTTATTGAATTATATGCACCTAGGATAGGATAAGGTTGCTTAAGTAGGTATCTACTTGGATAGGTTGTACTTGCATAATGTGACTTGCACTTTCTTTGGTTGGTGGAGTTGTACTACACACATGTGACTACATCTCCTTTATCCCAATAGTAGTTGCACTTTCAAATTTCTAAATGGTGCATTTATATATACCACTTGCTCTCATACAAGAAAACATAAAGTTGGTATTATTTGCATCATTTAAATAAAATAAAATTATTCTACCATTTTAGTCTTCTTTGTGCTTTCCTTTAGACTTCGTGATCTTGGGTCGATATTTACATAGTCAAATCTTGAACCCTCCATATCTAGAGATGCCACCACACTTCGTATTTTATGCGACCATGCTTAGTAATTTTATGGTGTGTTGTAGTGATCAATGTACGAATATTATTGGAGTTTATATAACACTATCTATGTGGGTGTTGCTTCCAATTAAGCCACTAAATATGAATCAAAACTAGCATTTTCCTCTTCCAAAATAATATTTTCCCTCTCAAATCTCTTAGCCTCTTTTTAGGTGGTCACAATCTATCATCTTGTCTTGATTGAGCTATCCATTTATTATTTGTAATGGATATATAGAAATTCTTCACTTTGGGTTCTAAGAGCTACACATTTGAAACTTGATAACAAAAAAAATAGATTGGATTTAGTAGAAACATAATAGGTCTCGCATCTATCTAGCATTCATGATACACTAGACGTGTACATAATTTATTGTTGTCAGTTCGTATTGATTATTAGAAAACTGTCATATCAACTTTGAGATTACATATTATCTCAACCATTTAATTTGTAGTAATATAATCAATCACTTAAGATATTCAGAACCAAAATACACACTCAATACTAATCTAACCTTAATATATATTAAGACTCCGAAAAAATAAAAGATACACTGTTAAAAAACTTAAATAATCTATTACAAATTTAAAAACACTGAAATACTGATCAGACTAACCTATAAATCCTTACCAACAAACCCATTACACTTTATGGTACAATTGCTTATTTGCATGTTTATCCTTATCGAAGTGATGAGAAGCTCAATCACATTCATAGGAAAAGCAGACGAGAGTTAGAGCTATCGTTATCCACTCCTAAAGATATCAGATATATTCAAAGAGTACAATCCCACTGCCAATTTGAGTGCTCTGGAAGTTTCTGTCACAATGCCAATCATGAATTGGGCCTCTTTCTAACGGTAGTGCTTCCTTGATTGATGTTTTTCCTTCTCAGAACTGTGTACGTACAGTTCTATGATTTATAGTTCCTACCTAATTATTTTCATTATTCGCAGTAAAGTTCTCGTGCTTATATCTCATCCTTATCTGTCACTATCTTTCTCACCAATTACATAAGATATTTGTTGTTTTTACCTATAAATCCTTCTTCCTATCCCTTGGATATCTTGTCATATCTTTTGTGGGTTCTATCTACTGGTGGATGTATAATGTGGGTATTTGAGTTGTATGATTGTCTATTTTTCAACACTCAATTTGTGATAACAAGCAATCTTTTCTGAATAGTCAACCACGCAACCAAATTTTGATGCTCTCATGGATTGCCATCAATTTGACACATTTGTCTTGCTTAAGAGAAGCACTTGTCCGTTGTGCAGTCCACAAGAACTCTGCTGTATTTGATTACAGCTATTTCCCAAGAGCCTCCCCCCAATTGAATCTCAGATTATAGTGAAGGACAATATGGGTTAATTAGATAAATGCAAGCAAACTAGTTACAAGTAAATTAGGTCAATGCAAGCAAACTAGTTACAAGTAAATTAGGTCAAATATTTGATAATGATAGAGCTTGTCAATCAATCTTAAAAAAATAGTAGTTAATATGTCTTTTTCTTCTTCTTTAGATGTGTATTGGGGTAACAAATTTTAATTATTGGTAGAAAAATTTAGTAGTTAGTAAGTCTTTTTTGTTATATGTGTATTGGGTAACAAATTTTAATCATTCATGAGATAAAAATAGTAATTCATAAGTCTCTTTTGTTATGTATGTATTGGGGTAACAAATTTTAACTATTTGTTAGAAAAAATTAGTAGTTAATAAGTCTTTTTTGTTATACATGTGTATTTTGTTGTTGTTGGATGTTATCCAATAAAAAGAACCAAGATTTGAATACATTAATTCTACATTTTTTTATTAAATAGGTGGTACTATTGATTTTAGAGCTATCTCTTAGTCTCATTAATGTTAGTAATCATGCATTAGCTACACTTAGAAGTGTTTTTTCTGGTTAACTAGAGTGTTTTTTTTTTGTTAATTAGAGTGAGCTTTTATTAAATCAATTTGTCTCGTCACATAGGATGATGCCACATGCCATGATCTAATCTCTTTATCACTTAGGGTTTTTGTTATAAAGCACTCTCTCTTTTTGTATTATTTCATTCTATAAGTACTTTCTTTTTGAGAAAATAACAAATCATTATTTGTAACTCTCATGCATGGAAGGTGTTCTCTTTTTCTATTTGATCTTTTTTTATCTGTGTGTTTTCACAAATCTAACAATTACATTCAATCTAGGTCTAAAGGTAGATTGATAATTATACCTTCCAAAACTCAAGGATTATGTCAAATTGCTTGGTAGCAAGTTTTTCATTTCTTAAAGTGGAAAGAGTCTTCATTAGAGTATGGTTATAGCTTTGTCCTTCTTCAATTTGGTCAAATGAGCATATTCAATGTCAAGAGAAATCTCTAGCTATTAGTTTGTGTAGATATTATATTTGTTCAATCTTTCAGTCGAGATATTTATTCTCAGAGTACTAGGTCCTACTTTGTTAAAATCAACATATTTTCTCTTACATTATTGACACTCGATATCATTTTTGTTACCTTCTCTCAGAACATTTCAACTTTCTTTGAACACTTTAGAGGTTGGTAGGATTGGTGTTTCTCATTTTGTAGATTTTATTTTCAATACAATATTAGTACTTCATGGTTGTTGAGGAAGCGAGAATTTTTTTGCATAGCAAGATCTTACCATATTTTGAACATTATCAATTTGACATGTTCAAAATGTTACACCATTAGACAATTGATCCAAGTCAACATTGAGTGGGACCTACCAAAATAAAAAGTTTAGTTATTTTAGAAGAAATATTTGAACCATAGATGTCTTGTCAAAATTTACAAACAAGATTTTGTGATGAATAAATATTGTCAATCTAACATGTTTATAACACTATATATCATTAGTCATTGTATATGAGATAGCATATACTATGGGTCTCATCACTTCATGAGAGATTAATCAAATGAGTGTTAATACAAGATCATGGATACCATGTGGCAACATTTCATAATTTGTTTTAAAAAAAAAATCTAAAATGTTATAACATTGTGTCTTTAGATGGGGTGGGCTCAATAATGAAGATTAACTAAAGGTGTATATAGCAACACTTTGTGGCCCATTAATTCAAACAATTTTTAGATCCATCAAAAATCCTTGTTGCACCCTTACTTAAAGGAAAGTGATTTCCAGAGAATGGTAGCATGCTAATTGTAGTATCGTAAATTGTCACCCATGACAATTCCATAGTATGTTTTAATCCCCTTTAAGTTATTGGACCTAATCAAGCACTTAATTTATTAAATTATGTATTCCAAAGCTTATTTTAAAACACTTTTTGACAATTTTCAAGCATAAAAACAATGCTCTCATTTGATACTTTTCCCTCAAGTCCATAAACTTTAAAAAATAGACCTAGGACACTAGCACCTAGGGCACCTATGTCCCCCTATTTTGGCTCCAAATTCAAATATGTTGGTGTTGGAATTTTATTATTTGAAATTCAAATATCTAAAGTTGGCTATCGGGATTTAATTTTTGGGAAATTAGAATAATAGCATAAAAACACGTAGTTATTGCATCATTTGAACATTAACAAGAAATGATCTAGAAAATTGGATAGTTTATGATCAAGCAATTATTAAGAGCATTAATCATAAATTCAAGAGAAGATTTTCAGGGATTTATTGCAGCAATTCAAGATCTAAAAATCATGTCAAAATGTATGTGAGTGTGTTCATGTTTATGTTTTCATATTATTTGTGAAGGCTAATCTTTGTAGGTCTCCAAGAAATTCAATCCATTCAATCAATCAAGCAAGCAATATCAAGACCTTTAGGAGATGTGTATAACTTCAGTCCTTCAAGAAATCCATTAAAGCGTGGTGAGTTGTAGCACTTTATGGATTCATCATTCCTTCCATCATTTATCCATCTTGATGTACTATGTTGTCATTGATGTCAACCTCTAGTATGGATGTGTTGAGAAGGTGTGTATGGTGTTGAGCAGGTGTTTTAGATGATGTGTATCGTGTTGAGTAGGTGTTTTAGATGTAGCAAGGGTACTTGGTTTCCAAGTTCTTTTGAGAAAATTTACATAAAGATTGTAACAGGTGATTAGGAAGTATTATATATTTTGCTCTATATTTCTTCATTATTGAAGATGTTCTTGTGTGGTTTGAAAGTGTTGATCAGAATTCTTCAAAGGTATTATATCTAGAGTTTCATGTTTTGGATAGTGTGGAAGTAGAAGATATGTTTGACAGTATGTTGGATTGTCATTGGCTTGTGAAGAGGGATATCTAAGAGAAATGGAATTGCTTTGCATTTTTCTGTGCTAAAGTTTCTTATCTTGTAGATTTGGGAATGTGTTAATATTTCATGTATCTACCTTCCCTTGGCTTTTTTAGTGCTTAGTTGTTCTGCAAGCTTGGTTCATGATTTGTATTTCTATTGTAGGTTGATTTGTTGCACATGATGATAGTATTCTTAGTTTCATGTGTTTGCACCAATGTTTTTGAATATTTTGTTGATGTTGGAATATTCCAGGATGTTGTGTAATATTGCTACATGTTTCAAAAGATGTTTTTGGCCTTAGTGAAGTGTGAATCTGGTTGATTGATAGTGTTAATGTTAGTTTGGTCAACTTGGTACATCAACATTGTTTGCAAACAAGCTTCGTGGTTTTTGGAAGCCTGGTGTAGTGTGTCGGTGTAGATTTGGGTCCTAGTTAACCCTTGGTGTGGTTTTCCCTCACTTCTTTCCACCATGGAGGTCTTTGGTGTTGACCTATTTGGTGGTTGCATGTTTGAGGTACATATATTTCATTGAAGCCAACCTAGAGAAAGTTATTTGAGGTTTCCAAAGATATATATGCAAGGTCAAATATTTAGAGATGTGTGTGGTATGGAATGATGTATGTATGACCATGTGTTTAGATTTGAGTGTGATCAAGAATTCCTAAGACTACCAAAAACATTGAGTAGAATGTGTCTACATTTTAGTGTACTAGAAGTCACTAGAGGCAGTGAGTTGATGGTTGTGGATGGTAGAGATACATTATGGTGGTTTCTCCTATTGCTCTAAGGTATTTAACCTCCTTGTAATAGTTTATTTTTAATTCTGAAGAAGTGATCTTCTTGGGTAGTGAGCCTTTTTCTTTTGGACAGTGAGTCCTCCAGGAGATGAGCCTCTTGTAATCAGTTTTGGTTTTGTTATAGTGAGTTAATCCTCACCATGGTTTTTCCCTCATAGTGCTTTCCACATAAAAATATGGCGCTCTATTGTGAATTATTGTGGATGTGTTGTTTCATTTGTCTACATTCATGCTAATACTTAATAAGGGCTTGAAGGTTTTAATGCACAACTAATTCACCCCCCTCTTAGTTATCCTATGTGTCTAACAATTGGTATCAGAGTTGAGGTTCCTTGGAAAAAGCTTAACCACTTGAGGTAGATCTAGATGGCGCACAATAATGGTTTCAAAGCTCCTATGTTTGATGGAATAAATTATGCCTTTTGAAAGGCTAGGATGGAAGCCTTTCTCACCACATTAGGGTTTGGCATTTGGAAATTAGTCAAAAATGGATATACTATGTCTAATGCTCCTCTGACAAATGAATATGATATCAAGGAGTATGAGAAAAATGGTACAGTGAGTAATTCTATTTTGAGTGGGCTTTTGAGTTCAAAACTTGTGTTCAGGTGATAAGCTACAAAACTGCTAAAGAGGTCTAGGAGAAGTTGAAAAGCATTTATGAAGGAGATGATAATGTCAAGCAAGAAAAGATGTAGAATTTTAAGGCCAAGTTTGAAACCCTAAGGATGTCAGAAGATGAAGATATTGTAGGTTACATCCATGGGGTGGATGAAATTATCAATTCCATCAACGGTCTTGGAGGAAAACTGGAGGAAAATGAAGTTGTGAAAAAGGAATTGAGAACTCTTCCTAAATCCTATAGTGCTAAAATTTCTTCTATTAAGGAAGCTCAAAATCTAGATCAATATACTAGAGATCAATTGTTTGGTGCTTTAACTACTTTTGAATTAAGATATTTTGACAAAGATGCTCCAAGGAAAGAAATTACTATTAAATTTAGCATGAAAAAAGAGGAATGATGAATCTAATCTAGATGATTTTGATGAAGTGGAAGCAAATTTTGGAAGAAGATTGAAAAAGGGCACCGATAGATACATAGGTAAGTTACCTTTCAAGTGTTTCAATTATGGAAAGATAGGTCACTATGCTTCAAAATTTCCAAATAAAGTTTCAAATGACAAAAATAAAGACCATAAAGGTAAATCCTTCAAGAAGAAATTTATTATGTTAAAAAAGATAGTGATGATCAGACTACCTAGATAATGAGAGTGATGATTTTTTTTTCATGGCTTTGAATGTTGGAACTAATTCTACTAACCTTGAGAGATGTGTGAAGGAAATTTCTTTGGAAACAGGTCACTGTATTGAAGGAATTATATTGACTACCTTTCATGCAAAAGAGGAGAGGAACTACTAGATAATTGATAATGGATGTTCAAATCACATGATAGATGATAAGAGTAAGTTTTTTAACCTTAAGAAATATGATGGTGGTTATGTTACGTTTGGTGATGACACATCTTCTAAGATATGTGGAAAAGATTCAATTAGTTTTGATTACAAGCATAAAACAGATGATGTTATTTATGTCAAGGGTCTCTACCATAATCTTCTCAGTGTAGGAAAAATATGCAGCAGAGGATACAATCTAGTTTTTCAGGATGATGGTTGTGAAATCAGAAAAAGAAGATCCATAATCTTGGTTACAACAGGAACACAAACATAAGGAAATTTTTATTAGCAGAAAAGTGCTAGTGGTAAGTGCTTTATGACTCAAATAAATGAAAATTGGTTGTGGCACAAAATAATGTCATATCAATTTTGATATCTGTAGTAACCCTCCATTTATGCCTATGTTTTCTGTTGCATGTTTTCACACTGTTAGACTTTGGTACTTTGGTTTGGATATTTTGATCGCTGATTTTCAGTGACAGTGGATTCACTTTGTGATATGATGATACATTGTATGGTGATATTTGATTTCTGACATGCTTTGTGATAGCGTAGATGTTTCCCTTCAGATGTTAATGCTATGTATATGTTTATGATGGACTAACTGTTAATTAATTTGTCAGTCTGATGTGACGTGTATTGGTGTGGAGAACATAATTTCATCACTCGTTTGTGAGTGCCCTATGATGTCCGTGATTTTCTCTGCACGATGTGCCTGTATTATGGATTATATGTATATGCATGTTATTGGTTTGGTTGTAAGATTGCAGGTACATGACACCGACTCCACCTAGTTACTCAGGTCTGAGTGTGTCAAGACTCAACGGATATGTTGATTGGGGGGTAGTAGCATGGTTCATCCTAGTCTAGTCTTAAACCTAGTCTCAGTACATTGTCAGTTTAGTTTGGAGTCTTTGGTTGTCTTGTTTGTTCCTGTTTGGATCAATTGCTTGATAGGAAAATTTTGTCAATTTTAATGATAGTTCATTTTTCTCTAATTTATTGTTATTTAAATTTATTTTTAAATGTTAGAGAAATAAGTTTTACATGATATTTAATTAATTAATTAGTTTGTTTGGTTAAATAATTTGATCATAGAGATTAAATTCATTTAATTAAATAAATTAATTAATTAAATTAAAATTGTTTTAAATGTGTGTGAATAGATTTAATTTTAAATTATTTGTTATTTGGGAAATGGCATTTTTAATTATTAAATAAAATTTGTAATTTGGAAATTGAAATTTTAAATAAATTAAAGGCATGCAAATCTTGAAAGGAAAGATTGCCGAGAAGTTGTTGAAGATATTTTCTTCTTCTCAACAAATGTGCCAGTTAAAATTTATTGCTTTTGGTTGAGGAATTTCTCAGAGGTTATTTGGGATCTGGGAAAATACAGAAGATTCTTCTACTCTTCACGGGAAAAATATTAGTGCTCTGTTAAAAAAATTTGTTTATGCCTTTTGGTACTATTGTATATTTGTGGAAGTTCTCTATTTTGGATACTGGGATTTGGTGTTCAGGAAAAGTTTTGGAAGCTATAGGCAAAGCTCATCACCAGACAGATTTCTAAAAGCTTCAGGAAAACAGGTATTTCTCTTGTGAATTTTAATTTGTTTCCTATTGAAAAGAATGCCTGTAAAAGAAGTTTCACTTTATTAAAACCTCTGTATTTGTCAGGAAAGATCATTTACTGTTTATTCTCTGTAAAGATTTATTGTATTCTTAAAACTTCTATAGATTTCTCTCTCTGGAAATTATGTTTGAGTGAAGGGAAATCATATATATATGGGAAAATCAAATTAAAACTTCTGGAATTAAAAATTAGAAGTCATTTGGGAAAAAAAATTATGCGTACTGTTGAAATTTTTATAATTTCCCCGATTTCCCCATTGAAACCCTGTAGAAATTTTTTAATTTTCCCAATTTCCCGTATGAAAACCTTGTAGAATTTTCTTATTCTCCAATAGAAAATCCTATGAATTTGTATATATATATATATAAGTATATCTATATATATATATATATATAATACATTTAAACAATCATATAAAAATTAGATTGTAAAAATTTCTGGTATTTTATATTTATATCACCGTACAGGCAGAATTTTGCATTGTATAAAAAAATATGTTGAATTTTGGATATCACCGTACAGCGAAATTTATAGAAAATTCATTTTTTTAAAAAAAATTAAAAAAAAAATAAATTTTAAGGTTTTGGGGAGGGTTGAAACCCTCCCCTCACCCCTTATGGGTGGCGCAGCCACCATGGCTGTGCACAACAGCCAGCGGCTGCTAGGCATAACCCTGGTAAAGGTTGCGACCTTCCCTTAAGGAGGTCGTAGCCAGTGCTGCATGCGAGTTTTACTTTTATTTTGTTTTTATAAAACAAAAGGATATTCATGTGATGAGTTTATTTTTAAATTCGAATTTATCATAATGTATTTTATATATATATATATATATGTATGTATATATATATATAATAATTTATAATTAATTGTAAAATTTGTAATTTATTAAGTTTAGAAAAATAATTTTGATATTTTAAGAAAATTTCATGTAAAATTTAAGATTAAATATTTCTAAAATAACAAGATTGGAAGAGAAAATTTAGTCTTTATTTTTATGTGAAATTGTGGAAGTAAAAATTAGATTATTTAATAATGAATTTTAATCAAGTTGACTTGATTCCATGCAAATTATATTTGATTGACTGGATTTAGTAAATCCGAATAATAAATGTTTAATTTTCCTGATTTGCTTTAAAATGTGTTTCCTTTTTATTGGGCAAATTGGGCATGTCTAAAATGTACCAGTCTTCTAGACAAGTTGGATAACATGGGAGTTGCGATTGTTTAAGTTAAAATTTTGTATTGGCTAAGGTTGTGTACATGGTGTTTGCATGGTGTTAGATACCTGATTTTGTGAACATAGACATTGATGTTCGTTATGAAAAGTGTAGAAATTTTATGTTGTATTTGTGTACACCTTGTCTACCTTAGTCAGGGAAACTTAGAATTCCTTTGTTATGTTTAGGGGAGTGGCTCTCTGTAAGGGCCGACACACAAAGTGGTGTCAGCGTAACTTACAAAGGGTTAGTAAGTCAGTGATAACTAAACAACACAATAGTTAGAATTAAAATCTTTAATAAGATGATTATGCCTCACTTATGGACTCTTGAGCTAGTTCACTCTTGAGTATAAGATGAGAAGGCCTGGAATGGAAAATCGATATCTTGTTACTTTAAAAGATATTCGATTCCGTAATAGTTTGCAAATGGGGCCGGGTTTCGTAAGAGGTTACTAGGGTAACCCAAGTTGGTGGCCGGAACCTAGGAAGAAACACCAAGATAACCTTTGCAATATTGTGATGACACTCCACCTAAAATAACAGTTAACCTTGTGTACTTAGTACATTCGATTGTCTTAAATCTGGAAGCAATGTAACCATCAGTTAGTTATGTACTTGTGTCTAGGGTGAATAGGTTATGTCTAGGTAACCATATTACTATCTCCTAGCATGGGGGGTGGACCTACGGGTACCACATGGTTGGGTGGAACGTGCACCTTACTCTGTTGGGTCCCCAGTTTATGTTCATGGCATCGAGAGCTTCATGGATGGAGAGCTCGTACTAGGATACATATGTGTACATCTTTATTGCATTATTGGAAATCTTGTATTGTAACATCCCTCAATTGTTTATGAGGAGAACATTTGTAAAATGTAATTGTAACTATTATTGATCTACCTCATCAGATGAATGAGTATTGTAATATCTTATCAAATGCAATGTAAGAAATCATATTTGTACTTTAAACTATCTTGAATGGAATTTCAAATGATATGCAATGTTTACTTTTATGTTTATGTTAATTAAATGTGTGTAATGCTAAATACTAAAGTCGTCTATGGAAACTCAAGTAGTGTAACGTCACGTAACTTAGTGAATGTATGCAACTTATTAAGTTAATATTAATACTTTAAAAAAAAAATTATTTCACTTTTATACTCAAATAAATGAAAATTGGTTGTGGCACAAAATAATGTGTCATATCAATTTTGATATCCTTGTAAACATTAGCTCTACTTATGTTGTGGGAGACTTTCCAAGAATTACAAATCCTATCAATGCAATTTGCAAAGAGTGATGGCTTGTAAAAAAAATAAGGGACAAGTTCAAAACTAAGGAACATAATACTACAAGACCTTTAAAGGTGGTGCATATAGTGTTGGGAGATTGTTGGATGTTGTGGATGTGTTGTTGATATGTGGTTGTCATTGATGTCAACACTATTAGCATTTGGTGTATCTATTGTTGTATATGTCGAGGATATTGACAAAATTATAAGAAAAAGTGTTCCAGGTTCCTAGTGGAACTGTGCAGTTCATGAAAGAATTTTGTTTTGTACGTAAAATATTAGTTGATGTGGATTAAAGGGTTTATTGTTGAGTATGTCTAGATCATCTACTGGAAGTTTCAGAGGTCCGCATGAAGTTCTATGTGAGTTATGGTTTGATAGTGTTTTGTTGGTCTCTGTCAATGTTCTTGAATGAAGATTGTGTGATTCTGGTTATCTCAGTTGTTGTGGATGCTTCTCTGATGTTTCTTGGTGTTCTTTGTCTCTCTAATGTGTTAATTTCTTATGGTTAATTGTTCATATATCAGATCTGAGATTAAGGATAAGTTAAGTTAGAAAAGGTATAAATTTTTGTGACAACTTATTCACCCCCCCATCTCAGTTGTATGTACTTGTTTTTCCAACAATTGGTATCAGAGCTAGTTCCTCTGAAGAAGTCTAATAGCTTCAGGTGATCTGGGATGGAAACATTCAAGAAGGATAGACCTAGATTTGATGGCACCAACTACTCACTGTGGAAAGTTAGGATGAAATTTTATTTGTAGTGCATTGGTGATGCTTATCCATGGAAGATTACAAGAGATCAATATACTATTCCTCATAATGGTCCCTCCTCTATTGATGAGATCAAAGATGTTGAAAGTAATACCAAAGCTATGGAAGCATTGGTGAGTGCTCTAACAGATGCAGAGATGGCTAATGTGATAGGTTTGTAGAAATCTCATGAGATATGGATGAAGCTGGAAACTTTCTATGAAGGAGATACATAGGTGAAGATGGCTAAGCTACAGAGCTTAAAAGGAAAGTATGAGAATCTAAAGATGGGTGAAGATGAAAATATTACTTCTTTTATATTGAGAGTAAATGAAATAGTGCTAGGTATTAAATGTGTCAGTGGTTTAGTGAGTGAGGATGAAATTGTGGCTAAAATACTCAGATCCTTTCCTCCTTACAAAATGAAGGTCCATGCTATTGAGGAATTTATGTTTGTAGAAAAGATGACAAGAGATACACTGATAGGGAAGCTTGCTACTTTTGAAATAAGTGAATTTGGTGAATCTACACCCAAAATTGAATCTGCATTCAAAGCTATTGTGTCTAGAAGTTACAGGAAAAGATACAGTCTGGGAGAGAGCTCCAAAAAGATATCTAAATATGATGAAGAACTAAAACAGCTTGAAGACAAAGAAAGAGAAGTATAAGAATTTGAAACATTGATTGCAAAGGAAGAAGGAGGAGGAAAAGATAAGTATGAAGATGTATTTCCTATTAAATGTTTTTCATGCAGTAAGATAGGTCATTTTACATCAAGATGTCCTAAAAGAGTTCCTAGGTCTAAGCCTAGAAAAGCTAGATTCCAAAAGAAATGCTACTTTTTTGAAGAAGCAGTAACTGATGATGAGTCTAATAAAGATGAATGGGGTTTCATTGCTACCATTCAAAATAAACTTGTACCTACTAAATCTACTAAAGATAAGAAAGCTCTTGCAGCCCAAGTTGAGGAAAAACATGAGTGGGTCATTGATAGTGGATGCTCACATCATATGACTGATGATAAAAGAAAGTTTGTGATTCTAGAGAAGTATGATGGTGGAGTTGTAAGATTTGGAGATAACAATGCTTGTGTGATTCATGGAAGAGTTTCTATTAGCCTTGGTGGTAAATAAAACACTGATGATGTTCTCTATGTTGAAGGCCTAAAGCATAACTTGTTAAGTGTTGGATAGATCATACACAAGGGATATGATCTACAGTTCAAGAATGGAAAATGCAAGATTCGTGGGAGTTCTGAAAACATGATTGCTACTGGTGTGCAAACTAAAGGTAATATTTTTCACCTGAATACTACTAGTGGATGTTGCTTAATTTCTCAAATAGATGAAAGTTGGTTGTGGCATAGGAGGTTGTGTCATGTAAACTTTGACAACATTATCAAGATAAGTTCTACTCAAGCAATAACAGATCTGCCTAGGTTAGTGAAGCCTGCAAATGTAATCTGCTAAGAATGTCAGATGGGTAAAAAAACTAAAGTATCCTTCCAGAGCAAACAATTTCATTCAAATAATGTGTTGGAACTACTACATACTAATATTTTTGGTCCCTCTAGAGTTAGAAGTATTCATGGAGAAAGGTATTTTATGCTGGTCATTGATGATTACTCTAGAATGATTTGGGTTTCCTTTTTAAGAGAAAAGTGTGAAGCATTGGACAAGTTCAAAATTTTTAAGGCCATGGCAGAAATTGAAAAAGGTTTGAAAATCAAATGCCTAAGATCTGACAAAGGTGAAGAATTCATTTCAAAAGAGTTCAATTCTTATTGTGAAGAACATGGAATTAAAAGACAGTTATCTGCTCCTCAAACCCATCAACAAAATGGAGTTGCAGAAAGAAAGAATAGAACGATTTTGGATGCTACCAAAACAATGATGATGGAAGGGAATGTGTCTCAGATGTATTGGAGTGAAGCGGTAAGCACTGGTGTATATAATTTGAATCACGTAAATGTGAATGGTAATTCTAGTAAGACCCCTTATGAATTATGGTTTGGTTACAAGCCTATTGTTAAGTATTTCAAGATCTTTGGAAGCAAATTTTATATTAGAAGAGATGATGATATAGGAAAGTTTGATGCTAGAAGCAATGAAGGGATCTTCCTAGGTTACTCCACAAAGAGAAAGGCATACTGATGCTATAAAAAAAGACTGAGAAATATTGTTGAGAGTGAAAATGTCAGAGTTGATGAGGACTTTGTCAAATTATCCAGAAAATGCAACTACGATTTAGATGAAGACAACACAAATCAAGGGAAGAACACTCAAACACCGAATCTACTTCAGATTATTCCATATGTTTTGGTGAAGCAACCACAAGTTGTTCTAGAAAATCAAGTCAATCAGGAAGCACAGACAAGTGCAAGTGAAGAAGAAAGTTTAGAAGACACAGAAGTATGAGAAAGTCCCAAGACTCCAAGGTGTGTAAAGTTGAATCACTTTGAAAGTCAAATCATAGGATATAAGAGAAAAGGAGTGCAAACTAGAAGAAAAATTACAGAAGAATGTTATTTGATTTCCAAGATTGAACCTAAGAGTGTCACTAAAGCCTGTCAAGATGAACACTGGCTGGAAGCCATGAAAGAAGAACTGACACATATTGAAAAGATTGACACATGGACACTGGTTCCTAGGCCTAAAGACAAGAATGTGATTGGTACTAAGTGGGTATTCAGAAACAAGTTGAATGAGGAAGGTGAAGTGGTCCCGAATAAGGTAATACTGGTATGTAAAGGGTACTCTCAAATGGAAGGTATTGATTTCGAAGAAACCTTTGCCCCTGTTGCTAGAATTGAAATAGTAAGATTATTTCTTACTTATGCTGCTTATAAGGACTATAAAGTCTTTGTTTCTGAATGGGGAACTTGAAGAAGAAGTGTACATTGAATAGATGGATGGATTTCAGCTGACAGATAAGGAAGATATGGTTTGCAGATTGAAGAAAGCTCTGTATGGACTCAAACAAGCCCCCATAGCCTAGTACGCCAGATTGGACAAATATCTACTGAAGCTTGGATTCACTAAAGGTACTACTGATAGTAACTTATACTTCAAATTAGATAATGATAAGGAGTTAATCATAGAAGCATTTGTTGATGACATCATTTTTGGTGGAGATGATAATCTATGCATGAATTTTTCTAATGAGATGAAGAGTGAATTTGAGATGAGCATGATTGGTGAAATGAAATTCTTTCTAGGATTGCAAATTACATAGTTGGACCAAGGGATTTTCATATCTTAGTCCAAATACATGAGAGAACTATTGAAGAAGTTTGGAATGGAAGACTCCAAACCTGTTGGTACTTCCATGGTAACTGGATGTAAGCTAACTCAAAATGATGACTCTCCTAAGGCAAATCAAACTAGATATAGATCAATGATTGGTGGATTGCTCTACTTGACTCAGACTAGACCGGATATTATGAATGTTGTATGTATGATCGCTAAAGTTCAAGCTGATCCAAAAGAATCACATGTGACTATTGTCAAAAGAATCTTTAGATATTTGAAAGGAACAATTGACTTTGGACTTTGGTATTTAAAGGATGATGATCTCACTTTGTGTGCATACACTGATGCGGATTGGGCTGGTGATGTAGATGACAGGAAAAGTACTAGTGATGGTGCTTTCTTCCTAGGGAAGAAATTGGTGTCCTGGTTAAGCAAAAAATAGAATTTCATTTCTCTATCCATTGTTGAAGCAGAATATATTGCTGCTGCAAATAACTGTACTCAAGTGATATGGATGAAACAAATGATGAAAGATATCAAGGTAATATATGAAGAGCCTATTGCCATATACTATGAGAATTCAAGTGTAATAAATATATCAAGGAATATGGTACTGCACTCTAAGATAAAACATATATCAATCAAGTTTCACTTTTTGAGGGAAAAAGTAAATGAAAAAGAAGTTAGACTGGAGTATGTGCCTATCAAAGAACAAATTGTAGATATATTTACTAAGCCATTGTCGAAAGATACTTTTGAGTATCTTAGAGGAATGCTAGGGGTAATTACCCCTCCTAATAAGTACTAAATGATGCATTTAATTGCATCAATCCGTGAGCCGCATTGCTTTATTATGATCCGGATTGATGTTTTTGTGGCTGCTACTCAGGGGGAGTAGTCAAATGTGCAGATATGTGGTTCAGAGCATATGGAAAATTCATGGTTACCTTTGCCATTGATGTCAAAGGGGGAGAAGAGTAATGTGAAAATAATCTTAGGGGGAGAATAGCAACATGACAAATCTTTTTAGAAATGAAGTGCAGAAGAAGTCAGCAAGTTGGGTTTATGGTATTTTTCACATCATGTGTTGCCATCAATGCCAAAGGGGGATATTTTTGGATGTTGTGGATGTGTTTCTGATATGTGGTTGTCATTGATGTCAACACTATTAGCATTTGGTGTATCTATTGTTGTATATGTCGAGGATATTGAGAAAATTATAAGAAAAAGTGTTCCAAGTTCCTAGTGGAACTATGCAGGTCATTGAGGAGTTTTGTTATGTACGTAAAAGATTAACTGATATGGATTAAAGGGTTTATTGTTGAGTATGTCTAGATCATCTACTGGAAGTTTCAAAGGTTCACATGAAGTTCTATGTGAGATATGGTCTGATAGTGTTTTGTTGGTCTATGTCAGTGTTCCTAAATGAAGATTGTGTGATTCTAGTTATCTCAATTATTGTGGATGCTTCTCTGTTGTTTCTTGGTGTTTTGTGTCTCTCTGATGTGTTAATTACTTATGGTTAATTTTTCATACATGAGATATAATATGAAGGATAAGTTAAGTTAGAAAAGGTTTAAATTTTTGTGACAACTAATTCACCCCCCCTCTCAGTTGTTTGTCCTTGTTTTTCCAACATATAGACCTATGTGGACCTACCAGAACAAGAATCCCTCAAGGTGATAGGTATTTTATGCTAATAGATGATTACTCTAGAATGACTTGGGTAACCTTTCTAAAAGAAAAATTAGAATCTCTAGATAAGTTTAAAACATTTAAATATATGGTTGAGAATGAAAAGGATTTGAGAATCAAGTGCTTAAGGTCTAAAAAAGGTGGTGAGTTCACCTCAAATGAGTAATATTTTTGTGAAGATAATGGGATAAAAATAAACTTGTCAGCTCCTAGGACTCTGCAGTAGAATGGGGTTGTGGAGAGGAAGAATAAGACAATTCAAGGGGCAACAAGAATCATGTTGAACAAAGAAAATCTATCAGAATTCTATTGGAGAGAAGCTATTCATACCATAGTTTACATTCTCAACAAAGGAAAAGCAAGAGTGAACAATTCAAAGACTCCCTATGAGATATGGAATGGAAAAAATTCTACTGTGAAATATCTTAGAGTGTTTCAAAGTAAATGTTATATCATGAGGGATGAAAAAAACTTAGGAAAGTTTGATGCAAGATCAAATGAAGGAATCTTCCTTGGATACTCTACAAAGAGAAAGGCATACAGGTGCTACAAAAAGAGACTAAAGAAGATAATTGAAAGTGCAAGTGTCAAAGTGGATGTAGAATCACATAAGAGCTCAGTTTTATAGAAGGATATGAATTTGATGAATTCCTTTATAGAGAATAAGAAGAAGAAAAAGAGGTGCCAGTGGAAGAGGAAGAAGTTTCAGAAAAGAACCCTAAGACTCCTAAGTATGTGCAAAAAAATAATTCTAAGGATTAAATAATTGAAGACAAGAGAAAAGGTGTGATGACAAGAAGAAAATTTGCTATGATAGAGGAATGGGTAGACTTTTGTTTACTCTAAAATAGAACCTAAAACAATTGTTAAAGCATGCAAGGATGGAAATTGGATCAATGCTATGGAATAAGAAATGATCCAAATTGAGAAGAATCGGACAAGTGAACTGGTCCCAAGACTAGCAAACAAGAACGCGATAGGAACTAAATGGGTTTTCAGGAAAAAGTTGAATGAGGACGAAGAAGTTATCAGAAATAAGGCTAGGCTTGTATGTAAAGGCTACTCACAAGTGGAAGGAATAGATTTTGAAGAGACCTTTTCTCCAATAGTAAGAATGGAGGCTATTATGATTCGTTTAGCTTTTTTGACACATAAAGACTTCAAGGTATATCATATGGATGCAAAGTATATAGTTTTGAATGGTGAGTTAGACGAAGAAATGTACATTCAACAATCAAAAGGTTTTTAAGCTATTTGAAGATCCTGATATGGTATGCAGGTTGAGGAATGCATTATATGGGCTCAAACAAGCTCCTAGAGTATGGTATGCAAGATTGGATAAATACTTATTGTAGTAGGGATTCAAAAAGGGTACCAAAAACAACAACCTTTACTTCAAAGTTGAGAAAGATCAAATCCTGATTGTGGTTGTGTATGTTGATGATATAATCTTTGGAGGAAATGAGATCATGTGAAAGAATTTTGTAGAGGAGATGCAAAATGATTTTGAAATGTCAATGTTTTGGGAGATGAACTTCTTCCTTGGGCTACAAATTTGTCAATCATAAAAAAGGTTATTCATTTCACAATCAAAATATGTAAAGGAAATGTTAAAGAAGTTTAGGATGGAGGATTCTAAACCAATATTTAATCCCATGGTTATTGGTTGTAATTTAAGCAAAAATGATGAATCTCCTAAGATAGATCAAACTAAGTACAAATCCATTATTGGTGGATTATTATATCTAACCACAACTAGACTTGATATTATGCATACAATATGTCTTGTGGCAATATTTCAAGAAGATCCTCGAGAGTCGCAAGTGGTAGCAGTCAAAACAATATTCAAATATTTGAAGGGTTCTCTGGACTATGGTCTATGGTATTCTACGGATACTAACTTCTCTTTGAGTTCTTATATATATGCGGATTGGGGAGGTTGTGTGGATGATAGAAGTACAAGTGGAGGTTCTTTATTCCTTGGAAATAGGCTAGTCTCTTAGATAAGTAAGTAGGATTCAATGTCATTATCTACTACAGAGGTAGAATACATTGATGTAGCATCTTGTTGTACACGGGTGCTATGGATGAAGCAAATATTGAACGATATCAAAATATCATATGATGAACCTATTCCTATCTTGTATGATAATACAAGTGCTATCAACATTTCAAAAAATCCTATAATGCATCAGGAACAAAGCATATCTCTATCTAGTATCACTTTCTAAGAGAGAAAGTTGATGAGAAGGAAGTGAAGTTGGAGTATGTGCCTACAAAGGATCAAATAGCAAACATTTTCAAAAAGGCTCTTCCAAAAGATACATTTGAGTATCTCAGACATAAGCTAGGGGTTATTTCCCCTCCTTCTTTCAACTAGAAGCATAATATTGTGCATTTTTCAAGGGGAAAAATTTAAGATATATTCTTTGTCCTAGGTTGATGGAGGCTACCTCTCAAGGGGAGCAAGTAGTGGTGTTTTTTACTAGTACAGTAAGAGGGAGCACATCTTGCACCTAAAGTGAAGTGTGTAGGTTTTTCCCTTTTCAATTTATGTCAAAGGGGGGAGAGAAGTATGAAAAACATAGGGAAAGAAATGTTCAAGTAAGGGAGAGAATTTCTTGATATTGGAGATATAGAGTTGCTTTTGTTGTTGATGGTTTTTTAGCAGATGTTTCCATCAAAGACAAAGGGGGGGATTTTTGCACTATGTTTTCATTAGTATTTATATTGATGTAAACCTCTGGTATAGATGTGTTGAAAAGGTGTATATGGTGTTGAGCAGTTATTTCAAATGTAGCAGGGCTACTTGGTTTCCAAGTTCTTTTGAGAAAATTTGCATAAAGATTTTACAAGGTGACTGGGAAGTGTTTTGTATTTTTCTTTGTATTTCTTCATTCTTGAATATGTTCTTGTGTGGTTTGAAAGTGGTGTTCAAAGGTCTTTAAAATTTTGACATCCAAAATTTTAAGTTCTAGATAGTGTGACATTAGAAGATATGTTTGACAATGTATGGGACTGTCTCTGGCTTGTGAAGAGGGATATATAGGAGAAATTGAATTGCTTTGAATTTCTTCATGCTAGAGTTTCTTATCTTGCAGATTTGGTAATGTGCTTATATTTCATGTATCTACTTTCACTTGGTTTTTTTAGTGCTCATATGTTCGGAAAGCTTGGTTCATGAGTTGTATCTCTATGGTAGGTTGACTAGTTGCACATGATGATAGTATTCTCAGTTTCATGTTTTTTTCACCAATGTTCTTGAATATTCTATTGATGTTAGAATATTCCAAGATATTGGGTAATTTTTCTACATGATCCGTATGATGTTCCCAACCTTAGTGAAGTGTGAATTTAGATGCTTGATAGTGTTAATTTTGGTTTGGTCAACCTAGTGTGTTAGCATTATTTTTGGATGAGCTTCACGGTTGGTGGAAGCTTGGTGTAGAATTTTCGTGTAGATTTGGTCATGGTTAACCCTTGGTGTGATCCACCCTCACTTCTTTCCATCGTGGAGGTGTTTGGTGTTGACCTATTTGGTGGTTGCACATTTGAAGTGCATGTGTTCCTTTGAATTTTACCTAGAGAAGGTTATTTGAGGTTGTAGAAGATATATATGCAAGGTCAAATCTTTGGAAATGTGTGTGGTATGGAATGATGTATGTATGATTATGTGTTGAGATATGAGTGTGAGAAATAATTCCTAAGACTACCGGAATTGGTGAGTAGAAGGTGTCTACAGTTTAGTGTACTAGAATTCACTAAAGGTAGTGAGCCGAAGGTTGCAGATGGTAGATAGACATTGTGGTGGTTTCTCCTATTTCTCTAAGGTAGTGAACATCCTTATATTGGTGTCTTTGTAATCTAGAAGAAGTGATCTTCTTGGGAAATGAGCCTTTTTGTTTTGGATAGTGATTCCTCTAGGTAGTGAGCCCTCCAGGAAGTGAGCCTCTTGTAATAAATTTTGGTTTTCATTTATGAGTTAATCCTCATTGTGGTTTTCTCCTTATAGGGTTTTCCACTTAAAAAACTAGTGTTCTATTGTGAATGATTGAGTATGTGTTGTTTCATTTGTCTACATTCATGTTCATACTTAATAAGGTCTTGAAGTTTTAAATGCGCAACTGATTCACCCACCTCTTATTTGTCCTAAGTCTCTAACACATTTATCATTGAAATTTCCATTGTGGAAGTGGAAACACTTTAACATGGGATTTCACTAAGGAAAACCCCTAAATGGCCCAACCTTTCTTCATTCATTGAATGTGCAAGTTTCAGGTCTGAAGAGGATTGAATGAATATTAAAGATCCATTATTCATTGTTTCAATTGAAACTCTACACCTTGACAACTCACAAAAACTCAGTTATAGAATTATCGATAGCGATCTAAAAGTGCAACAAGCGGGAAATGGAAGCTCCTATCCAACACCAAAGGACTACAAAAATGTTGGGAATAGGATGCTATTTAATTGCAATCCTAAACATATTACATGTATCTCCTAAGTTCTTGGAAAGTGTTCCCCAACACTAGGATTAGAAAGAAATTAAATTTGAATGAAATGAACACGTAAATTGAAATTTGTAATTATTCCTAAATGATAGGAACATGTGGGAATTCCCTAGAAGATCTCCTACAAAATAGGAGCACATGGGGCACCCACATGGAAGCTGGAACGTCCTTGCTTAAGTTAACTGTTTGGAGGATTGATAAAACTTCAATAATGCATGTTTTTTTCCTAAAAATTTAGGTATTGATATTTACATGAGTGGACAGTGGCACTATTAGTTCGATATTAGTTTAGTTTAGTTCAGTTCAGTTATGGTTCAATTATCTTTAGTTGCATGTAGTTAGTTTTAGTTGAATGCTAGTTGAATGCTAGTTGACTTGAGTTGCATGACTAATGATTTCAGTTGCATGACAAATAATAGGTGGATACATTCAATTAAGTTGGGATGATCAATCATGCATAATGTTTGCATGAATTGGTGGAGATATATGTTAAATCAGTTAACTAAGATTGACTTGGACCCACCTTGGGCACCCAAGTTGGCATCTTTGAGTTAACACCTTTTGCATGAGAAGATATTTACAAGGCTCAGTCAATTGGTCCCATTCTTGGGTGCCAACTTTGAGGTGAAGCTTGCAAGATATTTTCTTGACCAACGTTCAGTTAAGTGTTCAATTTGGGGTGCCTAAATTGAGGAAGACTTTGGTTTGACTTCATATTACATGGTGGAACTCTACTTGCCCAATCTAGGTGTAGATTTTTGTGAGGAGCTTTATGCTCTTGTTTTGTACAAGTCTTATTGAGTTTACATGCTCATTATTATCTATTTATTGCAGCAAGTGAATGAGATTTTGCATCAAGTTTGCAGGTTGAGCTTGTGCATGTGTGAGGGTTTGAAGCATGGTAAGGGATGTGTGGATTCATGCTTGGTCACATGGAATGAATGAATAACTTGTAATTTCAAAAAGTGTATGAGATTTTTGTGCAAGTTTTGAAGAAGGATTGTTGAAGGCAAGGAAGCATATCAATCAAGGATTGATACAATATTATTGTAATCTTGTTCAAATGATAAATAATACAAGCACTATTGATTCTGGTAGAGTTTTCTCCCAAAAGGGTTTCTCCACATATATGTTGTGTCACTTCTATCTTCTTTTCTCATTCTTCTAGAATCTTCTATCTCTTTCTACAATTGGTAAATTGATCTAAATAGATTAATCATACACAAATAATTGTGACAAAGAACACTTTAATTAAATCTACAGTCTCATAGGTTTACAAGTTTTCAGCTACAATTTCACCTTCATTTTCAACATTTGGTATCAGAGATAATGGTTGGGTAGAGTTTGGGACGCCTTTCTCTTAAAATTTTGAAGATTTTTTGGCTGTAGTGGGAGCTTTTTCTATTGTCTTATTATAGATTTGTAAATGAAGTGTGTTTTATCTTCTTGGTTTAGATATTATGGTTTTCTTGACCTTTTGGGAGTTGTGTCATTTACAGTGGATTCTTTGATTGTGTTGAGGCCATGGATGATCTTCATTTAGGAGATGGTTATCATGATGTCATGGATAGCTTGGTTACATGTTTCAGTGGGAGCTTTTAACACCGATGGTTTAATGTTTATCTTGTTTCCATGTATAGCTCGGTATCACAGTTCAATGGGAGATTTGGTAGGATATGGTTATCTTCATGTGATTTGAAGATTTTTTAACATCTTGTTTCATGGAGGACCCTTAGATTCTTTGGTAAAGGTGTTATTGTTCTTCCTTTGGAGAGGATGTAGTTCTCTTTGGTTTTGAGTATTAATCATTTGCTTGAAGTTTCATGATTATGTGGGTTGTATTTAAAGTTGGCATGGATTGATTGGTGGGTGCTCATGGATACTAAATAGACTTGGGTTAGGCCAGATACTTCTTATGTTAAGAGATATGTGTTGGAATGGTTACCTTTTATAAAAGTTTTTCAACAATAAAGATCGAGGAGCCTACACCTGGAAATGGATGTGAGTCCATCATAGACCTAATGAGAAGGTTGTCTTTATTGAAATCCTATATTGCTTGGTGTTGTATGAATAGGATAATCGTGTATCCCACTCTTGGTCTACTCGGCAGGTAAATGATCTAAGAGGTGTTGCCCGCCTGATTATTAGATGCATTATTTATATGTATCTTGTCTTCTCTTATGCATGAGTCTTGAAAATTGAGTTATGAGTGATTATTGAGAAGTAGATGCATGATTGTATGTATTTCCATTGTTCTCCTTTCAATCTTGAACTTGACTTAGTTCTAAGGATTTGGGTAGGAGAGGTACGGGAGATAGTTAATGGCTTTGGGAATATTCCCTTTTGTTGTGGGAATGTTTGGCTAAGTTTGATCTACTTTTTGTGAGAGGTTTACATCTAAGTTCTACCATGTTTCATTATAAGTTGAATGGTTAGATGTTGATATCCTTTCAGTTTGGGAGCATTGAAGGAGATCTTACTTTACACAATTTGGTATATGTTAGTGCGGTATAAGAACATGGTTTGATTTGTAGGTTCTCTCTTTGTGGGAATATTGTCTTCTTCTTGAGGGTTCTTATGTTATTAGAGATGTATTTTTCATATCATTGTATGCTTCTTTGACAATATGATAGAGGAGTTAGCCACATCCTCTATGTGAATTTCTATAGGAGGACTTGTTAATGTTGTGATCTTGTTTTCAGATTTGACATTACCTGTGCAGTGGGAGTTCCGAAAGGTATATGTGTTTTGTATGAGAGGGGCACCTCTCTTGGACTGGTTACACTTTACTATAGTGATTTTCTTCAAAGGTTTTTTTATCGCATGTCTATGTGTGTTATTTCCTTGAAGTCTTATTTTGTAGGATAGTGGATATACAAGGACTTGTTTGCAAATTTGGGTTGTTATGTTGATAGCATGAAGTTATACCTATGACAATTTGGTTACAACGACTTGGGAAAGGTATTGATTAAGAAAGTTGACACTTTGATCAATGTTGCAAATAAGTTCTTTTGGTGTAGGAAGGCCATTGGCCTTGAGTCCTATACTTGATTTATAATAATGATTCATTGTTTAGAATAATTGCAATGTATAATGTCAAGTTGGAGAATGTTGGGAATAGGGTGCCATTTAATTGCAATCCTAAACATATTACATGCATCTCCTAAGTCCTTGGAAAGTGTTCCCCAACACTAGGATTAGAAAGAGATTAAATTTGAATGAAATGAACATGTAAATTGACATTTGTAATTATTCCTAAATGATAGGAACATGTGGGGATGCCCTAGAAGAGCTCCTAAAAAATAGGAGCACATGGGGCACCCACATGGAAGGTGGAACCCACCTTGCTTAAGTTAACTATTTAGAGGATTGATAACACTTCAATAATGCATGTTTTGTTCCTAAAAATTTAGGGATTGATATTTACATGTGTGGAGAGTGGCACTATCAGCTCAGTTCAGTTCAGTTTTAGTTTAGTTTAGTTCAGTTATGGTTTAGTTATTTTCAGCTGCATGTAGTTAGTTTCAGTTGAATGCTAGTTGACTTGAGTTGGCTTGAGTTGCATGACTAATGACTTCAATTGCATGAAATATAATAGGTGGATATATTCAATTAAGTGGGGATGATCAATCATGCATAACGTTTACATGAATTGGTGGAGAGATATGTTTCAATTAGCTAAGATTAACTTGGACCCACCTTGGGCACCCAAGTTGGCATCTTTGAGTTAACACCTTTTGCATGAGAAGATATTTACAAGGCTCAGTAAAGTCATCCCATTCGTGGGTGCCAACTTTGAGGTGAAGCTTACAAGATATTTTCTTGACCAACGTTTAGTTAAGTGTTCAATTTGGGGTGCCTAAATTGAGGAATACTTTGGTTTGACTTAAGATTACATGGTGGAACTCTAATTTCCCAATCTAGGTGTATATTTTTGTGAGGAGCTTTATGCTCTTGTTTTGTACAACTCTTATTGAGTTTGCATGCTCATTATTGTCTATTTATTGCAGCAATTGAATGAGAGTTTGTAGTAGGTTTGTAGATTGAGCTTGTGCATGTGTGAGGGTTTGAAGCATGGCATGGGATGTGTGGATTCATGCTTGGTCGCATGGAATGCATGAATAGCTTGTAATTGCAGAAAGTGTATGAGAGTTCCATGAGATTTTTGTGCAAGTTGTGAAGAAGGATTGTTGAAGGCAAGGAAGCATATCAATGAAGGATTGATACAATATTATTGTAATCTTGTTCAAAGACTAAATAATACAAGAACTATTGATTCCGGTGGAATTTTTTTCCTGAAAGTGTTTCTCCACATATATGTTGTTTCACTTCTATCTTCTTGTCTCATTCTTCTACAATCTTTTGTCTCTTTCTAAATTTGGTAAATTGGTCTAAACAAATTAATCATACACAAAGAATTGTGACAAAGAACACTTTAATTAAATCTACAGTCTCATAGGTTTACAAGTTTTAAGCTACAATTTTACCTTCATTTTCAACAAAAAATAGATTTGAATTTTTCCTACAAAGCTAGTGGTTCCTAGAGCACCAATGTCCTACCTTTTCATATCTATATTTGACTCACAGGTGCATAATGTCCTACTCGGTTCCTTTCGGTAGTCTGATTTCTTCTGTGAATTCTCAAATCTTCTATATTTGCATCAGAATAGTAATTTGCAACATTAGGATAATTATAACCTTGTATTTCATCCTTAGGACATTTCCAAATTTGGTTTAGGGCTGGTTGACTCACCTATCAAGCTATAATTCAATCACATACCTTTTCCAAATCCATCAAATCCCATTCCACACGCATCACAAACATTCCAATGAAATTTGGGAAAGGTGTCAAATTCTAAGATGAAAACTCAAAGGTTTCCCTTTCCCCACTTTTCATTTTGGTGGACCTAACCTGTTAACATTATATACCTTCTAAGAATTCACCTTAGATATAAGGATTTTCATTGCATTTTTTAATTAGGCATTCATTTTTGCATCATAAAAAGCATAAAAATTCAAAAATTTGAATACAATATTTCATTATAGGTTGCAATAGGGTTTATTTTAGTCATTATATCTCATATCTACATTCAAATAACATTCAAAAATCTTCATTAGGTCATTTAAAATCTTTTTTAAAAAAAGTGTCATTTGCATGCATTTTGGTATCTTCAATATAGCTAAAAAGTGAAAATTGCATTATTTTCTTTCAAAAAGCATATTCATATAATCATTTTCAAATTTTACATAGTAGAATTAGTTAATTTTTACACCTTAGATCTATAAATTGCATTTACAATTGTAATTTATATTTCAAGCATTTTCAACATTCTTGCACACTTGCATTTTGAATTGCATTATCATAAATTGAGCAAATTCTAGAAAACTATTCACCATCACACCTATTTGCAAACAGACACAAAAACCCTAAACACTATTATAGATATTCAAACTTTTGATTTTGAAAAATCCTCCCTAGGACATAGGCACCCTAGGCACCATAATCCTTCCTTTTTTGGCTTAGATTTCTGTCAGACCTCTATCTTTATGTTCTTTGTCTAATTTTGCTCTCTATTTTTTTTGTTTCTATGTGTTTTGTTGTGATTGTTTGATTGTTTAGTGTTCACAGTGGGAACACTTAGTGTTTTGAAACTTGTATGAGTTTCACAACCTGATGTCCTATTTCCAATACTTTGGTGATATGTATTTGTAGATTTATGGCATCTCATGTTATATTTTTTGTGGATCCTAAGTTTTCCAACTCTTTCATGCAAGGTATTACCAATACCATGCCCATTTTGAACTTGATCCTTAATCCTACCATTCCAATGACATATTCACAAACAAGTACCTTTATGGATGTTGAGACTATTGTTGCACATGTTCCCGAAGATAAACTAATAATATTAGACAAATATTTAGAGTAATTGCAAGACTACCTAAGTATTGAATCCTTAGCTAGAAAAGCAGTGCATGTAGTGGATAACTTAAGCAAACTGATTAATGATTCTGAAGGATTAGAGGTGTTTTTTAGCCTAGCTCATATTGTGGACATGAATATTCTTATGATGGCTAGTTTCACTCAAGCTTTGGGATACACTCAAAGACAAGAAAGAACTCAAAAATCTCTCCCCACAAGTATACCCTTTATTCCTACATACACAAATCCAACTATCATTTCAATGATACAACAAAGAATTGGCATAACTCCAACCTTATGCCTTTACACTAGAAATCCTTATGGTTTTGGGTCCTCACATATGACATCTCAAATTTTATCACCTTTAATAAACATACAACATAGTAGTCCACCAAACACTTACACAATCCCACCATATTCACCACATTCCCAAAACATGTCAAGAAATGACTCAATCATCAATTAAATTTTACAAAATGTAACCTCACTCCAACAAGAAAATTCAACATTAGACCAAGCTCAAAATGAAAAACTATCACAAGATGTCAAAATGAGCCCTTTATCACTTAAAAGATTGAAAATAACCATGCCGCTAGACATAGAGATTCCTAGGTTTGACAAGTATAATGGTCAAGGAGATCCTAATAGTCACATATCAACTTATATAATATTGTGTAGTTATTTCATCTTTGAAGATAAGATCCTAGCTAAACTCTTTCCTAGGTCATTGGAAGACATGACCTTGGAATGGTTTTGCTCGTTGTCAAATAATTTGATTCATTTGTTCAATGAGCTTGTTGATGCATTCCTACAACATTTCCAGGAAAACATAGGCCCATAAATTACATTAATTGATTTAATGAGATGTAAACAAGGAAAACGTGAAAAAGTTACAGACTTCATAGGATGGTATCACTTACTATACTCACAAATCAATCTTACTCTTCCTGATGTAGATGTTCAAATAGTGTTCATTGAAAAATTGCAACATGGCATTAGGGATAAGATATTATTGATGAGATATACATCCTTCAAATACTTGTGTATAACTCTTCATGACTATCAAAATGTGATTAGTTAGTATGAAGAAGCATCTTCATTTACTCCTACTAATAAATCCAAAATTGTACATCATAATTATCAACCTTTCAAAAAGAAAAACAAGAACTTTATCAAGATAAATACACTTCAAACAACTAATCACATTGAACCACAAGTTACTACCATAAGGTCAACTCCATATCAATTTAGAGCAAGAGATAGACAATTCACATAGTTTCTTGATTCCCTTCACTTGGTCATGTTACAAATTTTGAGAAAAAAACTTAATACAATTACCTCTAATTAGACCCATGGACACAACTAAACCTACATCTCCAAGATTTATCCCAAAATCCTTTTGTCAATTGATATCATCGCACAAATGGACATGATACAAAGCATTACATACATCTTAAACATCAAATTCAAGACCTCGTTGGCTCTAATCATATCCAGTTGAGTGATGTTATTGACAAAGGAAACAAGTTTGTTGTGCCACCTAACAAAAACTTGTAAATTTTCACCAATCCAATGCCAAACCATTCTGTTAAATGAACAAGACAACTGAGAGGGGGATGTGAATCAACTTTGTATCTAATTAAAACATAAAACCCTCAAAAGTAATTAGATCCACATGCATTCAATTAACCCATGCCAAACCATTCTGTTAAATGAACAAGACAACTGAGAGGGGGATGTGAATCAACTTTGTATCTAATTAAAACATAAAACCCTCAAAAGTAATTAGATCCACATGCATTCAATTAACCCTTAAAAATTTTAAGCATGAAATACAGTTAGCAACTAAAACAACAACACCATACACATGAGAACACCATATTTATGTGGAAAACCCAATGAGGTTAAAACCATGATGAGGATTAGCTCACAATATAAGTAATTTTAAAACAAATATAAACGCTCACTACCAGAATAGGATGCACTGTCCACAAAGACTCACAGCCAGGGCTCAGGGCCACAGAAAGAAAAGAAGATAGAAGAGAAATGTTACACAAAGACCAACTTCTCAATGCAACAGAGAATCCACCAAAATAGCTCCAACACCTTCACAGTCTTGTTTGAATGACTGTGGACACCTTCAACTCACTACATTCAGAAGTCTAACACTTTGAATTTTACACTACTCTGCTCAAACTCACACTCTTCCCTTCAAAAATTCACATCACTTGCATCACACACCTCTATCTTTTCTATCCTATCAATCTTTAACATCTCAATTTATACTTATACTATCCTCAACCTTGAAAACCTTCTCCAAGGTTAGTTATACATGCTTCACACTTGCAATTTCAAATTAGGTCAGTACTAAACATTCCTGTGGTAGATAGGAATGAAAGTATACCAAAAAAAATTAATTAGGACCCAAAATAATTTCATATGACACGCTACACATCCATCAATACTTGAACATCTTTGAATGTAGTGTAAACACTAGGTCAGTCATTACCCATGCAAACACATTAAAATTTGAATTACATGCTTCCTTTGAACAATCTAAAACTTATGGGAAACAAACTTCACATGTTCATGATCCAAGAACATCCTACAAACCAACAAACTCCTTTGCAACAAATCACTCTTGAAGATTATAAACATTTTGTTTATCTAGACAACACTGTTAGTTACTACAATACTTTGTAACTTAGAAGACCTTCTCATACACCAAACCATGAATCCTCTTGACATTGGCAAGAGAACACCATCATAAAATCTCCTTTAGAACCGCAAGTCTTGAAGCCAATATGCGGAGAAATGCGGAGCAAGAACACTTCTCCTCTAACTAACATATCCAAACCACACAAGTAGATATTCAACCAAGAAGAAATGTGAAACAAAACCAGAATACCTCTGCAAACCAAAACACCTCTACAACACCATGTTTCCTTATTTTATCAATTTTCTCAGTATCCTCAACATCTAAATCATAAATAGAAGATTTTCAAAGAAACACTAGATGTTAAGATCAACAACTTAACTGATGACAACATAATGCAACTAATCAAAGCAACAGTCTCTTTTGAACCACGTCATCAATGACAACACAGGCTTGTTGATATCAATGAAAATACCACCTTCATACTTGCAACAATCTCCCCCTTTATTATTGATGGAAACACAAGATGTGAAAAACCATCAAAGACACAATAGCTCTGAACATACTTATTTCCTTTTCTCTTTTCTCCCCCTTGCACAATTATCTCATTACACTCTCTCTCCTTAATACTTTCCTTCTCTTTTACATGACTTTTCTCTCTCACATGACTTCATTTTCCTTCGTCACATGACTTCTCTCTCCCCCTTTGACATCAATGGAAAAGGATAAGATATTTTTCATTATTGTCCCCCAAACCAAGATACTTGCAACTGCTATGAATACTCCCCCTTAGGAGTACGCACCAATCAACTCAACAACCTTTGCACCACGACAACATAAATTTCATACTACAACAATGTTACTACCAACCCCCCCTGAGAGGTAGCCACCAACATCAGTCCAAGTAAAGAATGAATCCATAGATCCACTGGACTAATGCATCTCCATATGCATGTAGTTCAAAGGAGGGGCAATAACCCCCAACTTCTCTTGGAGATACTCAAAAGTATCTTTTGGAAGAGCCTTAGTGAATATGTCAACAATATGATCCTTTGTAGATACATATTCAAGCTTCACCTCATTGTCCACAACTTTTTCTCTCAAAAATTGATATCTTATTGATATATGCTTTGTCCTTGAATGCATCACTAGATTCTTTTAAATTTTAGTTGTACTCAAGTATTATCATAGAATATGGAAATAGGCTCATTATATATTACTCTAATATCCTTTAATGTATGTCTCATCCAAAATACTTGTGTGTAGTATGATTTTTCTGCAATATACTCATCCTCTGCAATAGATAAGGAAACTAAATCTTGCTTCTTACTTAGTCATGCCACTAATCTGCATCCAAGAAAGAATGCACCACCACTTGTACTTTTCCTGTCATCAACACATCCAGCCCAATTTTCATCTTTGTATGCGATTAATGTGAAATCAATATCTTTTGGATACTATAAGACATAATATAGAGTGCCTTTTAAATATATGAATATCCTTTTTACTACGGCAACATGTGACTCTTTAGGATCTTCTTGAAATCTAACCATAGGACAAACTACATGCATGATATCTGGTCTAGTAGCAATTAGATATAATATCCCACCAACCGTAGATTTGTACTTGCTTTGATCAGCCTTAGGTGATTCATCATCCTTGCTCAACTTGCAACTAGAAACCATAGGATTACATACCAATTTGGAGTCATCCCTTCTAAACTTCTTCAACATTTCTTTGACATATTTTGATTGTGAAATGAAAATGTCTCTATCTATCTAATTGATTTGTAGCCCAAGGAAGAAATTCATCTCCCCAAACATTGACATCTCAAACTCTTTTTGCATTTCTTTTGCAAATTTCTTACACATGTCTTCATTTCCTCCAAAGATAATGTCATCCACATACACAACCACTATCAAGATTTTATCTTCCTCAACTTTGAATTAAAGATTACTATCTACAGTACCCTTTTTGAATCCTTATTGTATCAGATATTTGTCTAATCTTGCATACCAAGCTCTAGGAGCTTGCTTTAATCCATACAATTCATTTTCCAATTTTCAAACCATGTTCGTTTGATCTGATAACTAAAATCCTTCTAGTTCTCAATTCAAGAAAGTAGACTTCACATCCATCTGATACACTTTAAATTCTTTATGTGCTGCAATTTCCAAAAACATTCTGATTGCTTCCATTCTAGCCACTTGGTAAAATGTTTCCTCAAATTATGTTCCTTCTACTTGTGAGTAACCCTTTCACACAAGCCTTGCTTTATTTCTTACCACTTCTCCATTGCATTCAATTTTTTTTTGAATACCCACTTAGTTCCAATTATATTCTTATTTTCAGGTCTAGGAACCAATTCCCAAGTATGATTTTTCTCAATTTTTTGTAACTCTTCTTCCATTTCCTTCATCCAATTTTCATCTTTGCATGCCTCACTCACTATTTTTGGTTTAGTTTTGGAAAGTAAACATAGATTTACCGCAACTTCAATAGCTTTTCTTCTTGTCAATACACATTTTTTTCTCCAATAATCTATTCTTCAGAATGATTTCTTTGCACATACTTAAGGGTCTTAGGGGTCTTTTTTAGATCTTCTTCCTATTCATTCTACATTTCCTTTTCCTTGGCTTTTCCTTCTTCTATGCAAGCAAGTTCATTTGACACATATCCATTTATAACAACTGAATTCTACAAATTTTCATCAACCTTGACATTTACACTTTCAATAGTCTTTCTTATCCTTTTGTTGTACCATTTGTAGGCATTTCTTTTAGTAGAATATCCAAGGAAGATACCTTCATTAGACCTTGCATCAAATTTTCCCAAGTTTTCTTCATCTCTTCTAATATAGCATTTGCTTCCAAATACTCTAAAGTTCTTGATAGTAGGAATTCTTCTATACCACAACTCATATGGAGTCTTTGTATTGTTAGCTTTGGCTTGAACTCTATTAAGTATGTAAATATCAATATGAATTGCTTCTCTCTAGTAGACTTCCAGTAGTTTAGCTTCTTTCATCATAATCCTAATTTTCCTTTCAACAATTCCATTCTGCTGAGGAGTTATAGGGGCAAACAAGTGCCTCTTTATAATTCCATTATCTTCACAAAACATGTTAAACTCATTGGAGGTGAATTCTCCACCTCTATTAGACCTCAAACATTTTATCTTCAAATTCATTTCATTATCAACCATAGCTTTAAATGCTTTAAATCTATCTAGAGCTTTAGAATTTTCTCTAAGAAAAGTAACCCATGTTATTCTAGAGTAATCATCAATCAAAAGCATGAAATACTTGTCACCTTGAAGAATTTTCACCCTTGTAGGACCACAAAGATCTATATGTATTAATTTCAGTAGTCCAGTAGTAGATTTCTCTTTTCCTTTGAAACTACTTTTTTTTGAATTGGCAATCTTTGTAAATGACATTGATAGGCTTTGTGATTCTTGGTAGGTATCTTACTACATGAACTGAACTAATTCTAACCATATTATCAAAATTCATGTGGTACATCCTTCGGTTCCATAACCAACTATCATTAATCTAAGTCATAAAGCAATGACCATCAGCACCCTTGAGCTGATATATATTTCAATCTGTCCTCTTACCAATAGCAATCACAATTCTAGATCATTTTCTAATCTCACATCCATCATCCTGAAACACAAGATTATACCATTTTCCACACATTTTTCCAAAACTCAAAATATTATGACTTAAGCCTTTAACATAGTAAACATCTTCAGTATTATGCTTGCTATCAAAACCAATTGAACCTATTCCATAAATCTTAGCTCATGAATCATCTCCAAATTTAACTAATCCTCCATCATAATTTTCAAGTTTAACAAACTTAGTTTTGTCTCTAGTCATGTGATTAGAGCAGCCACTATCAACAACCCAATAGTTCTTATCTTTTCTAGCATGAAAAGAAGATACCAAATTACCTTCAATCTTATCCTTATTTTTCAATAAAAACTTCCTTCACACAACTTTTAGAGTTAAATAAAAAGTAGATTCATCTTTTAAACCCAAGAACAAGCATTCATCATCATCTCCATAATCAAATTCATCATCATAATTACCAACATCTTCTCTATCATAGTAACTTCTCTTAATCATATTTCCTTTATTCTCCTTACTTTTATTGTTCACAACTCTTTTTGGACATCTTGAAGCATAGTGATCTATATTTCCATAGCTAAAACATTTGAAAGGTAGTTTACTTTTTTACTTAACGATGCCTTTTTCATCCTTACAAAGCTAGCTTCCACATCATCAAGATCTTCTCCATCTGAATCTTCAACCTTTTATAATTTTCCAGCCTTGGATGTAGTCTCCACTTTTGTACCATTTTTCAAACCAATTTTTCTCATTTCATATGAAGTTAGTGTGCCAAACAACTAATCTCTAGTGTAATTATTAAAATTTGCAACTTCCTCAATAAAAAATACCTTTTCACTGTAAGAATCAAGAAGAGATATAATAACTTTCTTTACCACTCTAGGTTCTTTGACTTGTGCACCAAGACCTCTCATTGCACTTACCAACTCATCAACCCTCTGCATATAACTTGTAATTGTTTCATCTTCAAATATTCACAGGGTCTCAAATTGTCCCTTCAGATTCTACAACTTCACTTTTTTAAACTTATCATCTCCTTCATAAATATTTTCTAGCTTATCCTAAACTTCTTTAGTAGTCTTCATATTCATAACTTTTACTAATTCATAATTTGAAAGACTATTTACAAGAATAAATCTTTCCTTACCATTTATTTCATGGGCCTTGATCTCATCACTTATGCTTGGACCATTCAAAGGTGTAATATATTGAGTCTTTATTTCCTTTTCAATCTCAAATCCAAAGGATTATAGATATCCTTCCATCTTTTTCTTCCAAAATGCATAGTTTGTGCCATCAAACTTAGGGCTCTTTATCTTGTTCACATGGATCCTAGATGTACCTCAAGCAGTCAATCTTTTCTCTAAGGAACCTCGCTCTAATACCAATTTTTAAATGAACAAGACAACTAAGAGGGGGCCGAATTAGTTGTATCCAATTATAACATAAAACCCTCAAAAGTAATCAAATCCACATGCATTCAACTAACCCTTAAAATTTTTAAGCATGAAATGCAAATAACAACTGAAACAACACCATACACATGAGAACACCAAATTGACATGGAAAACCCAATGATAGAAAAACCACAATGAGGATTAGCTCACAATATAAGTAATTGAAAAACTGTTACAAAGGCTCACTACCAAAATAAGACACACTATCCACACAGGCTCACAGACAAGGCTCACTTCCATAAAAAGAAAAGAAGATAGAAGAGAAATGTTACATAGAGAACAACTTCTCAATGCAACAGAGAATCCACCGCAATAGCTCCTACACCTTTGTAGTCTTGTTTGAATGATTGCGGACACCTTCAGCTCACTACATTTAGAAGTCTAACACTTTGAAGTTTTCACTGCTCTACTCAAACTTGCACTCTACCCTTCAGAATTTTTCATCACTTGCATCACATACCTCTATCTTTTCTATCTTATCAACCTTCAACATCTCAACTCGTATTTATATTGTCCTCAACCTTGAAAACCTTCTCCAAGGTCAATTATATACACTTCACACTTGCAATTTCAAATTAGGTCAGCACTAAACATTCTCACACTAGAAAAGAATGAAAGTGGACCAAAAAAAAACTTAATTGGGACCCAAAATAGTTTTCATACACCACGCTACACATCCATCAATACTTGAACATCTTCGAATGTAGTGTAAACACCAAGTCATTTTTCACCCTTGCAAACACATTAAACTTTGAATTAAATGCTTCCTTTTAACAATCTCAAACTTCTGGACAACAAAACTCACATGTTCATGATCCAAGAACATCTTGGAAACCAACAAAATCCTTCACAACAAATCACTCCTGAAGATCATAAACATTTTGTTTATCCAGACAACACTTCCAAACATTGCAATACTCTATAACTTAGAATACCTTCCTCTGATACACCAAACCATGAATCCTCTTGACACAGGAAAGAGAACATCATCATCAACTCTCCTTTAGAACCACAAGTCATGAAGCCAATCTACGAAGAAACATGAAGCAAGAACATTTCTCCCAGACACTTCTATACACAACATTACAAATCTAGTTCATACACTAATGAACATATCTTTCACTGTACCTCAATCCAAAAGCCCAAATTTTGGATATACCCTCTCTAAACACCTCTAACCAACATATCCAAACCAAACAAGAAGATATTCAACCCAAAATAAATGCAAAGAAAAACTAGAACACCTCTACAACACCCTATTTCCTTATTTTATCAAGTTTCTTAGTATCCTCGACATCTGAATCATAAATAGAATCTTTTCAAAGCAACACCAAAGGTTAACATTAGTAACTTAATTGATGACAACATAATCCAAATAATCAAAGCAACAAGCTCTTCTCAACCACTACACTATTATCACCAATGACAACACAGGCTCATTGACATCAATGACAACAACACCTTCATACTTGCAACACATTCATCCAAATTTGTGCAAGCTTGTGATGATATGAGTGATGATAATAATAATAATGACAATGGTATAGAAGATATGATCAATCTCATTGATGTTCGACCTCATAAAGGCAAAACCACTATGTTACCTGACATTACTTTCACTCATATTGGTGCATCCATACATGTGCCCAATGGTCCTCTCTATATTGTTGAATGTATCAATGAAAAACCTATACAAGGAATATTCATTTATCCTATGTGTAGAGAATGTGATCATTGAGGTTTTTTTGTATGTGTATGAGCTTTATCAAGATTCTTATGAATAATCAAAAGTATGGTTGAAAACTCATGATGGTTTTGTTCTCCCCATGATAGTTTTGATCACTCTTCCTCTTAAAATTGAATCAAAACAATTAGATGTATCATTCTCTATCATCCAAAAATTAGACCAATTCCATGTGAATCTAGGCTAAACATGGCTACACTCCATGAATTTCATCTCGTCTCTTATCCACAAGTGCATAAAGTTCCCTTTTGAAAATCAAATTTTTACAGTGCATCATAGTAGGTTTAATCCTTTGTCCTCCCTCAAAAATATTTCATTATATTTCTTTTGGCCTCAACCTATGGAACCTATTAAACCTCGTGAGGACATATTTTTCAAGTCATATCAAAATTTTAAGGCAAAGCACATAATGAAATTATCCCTTAGCAATATTCCTAAGAATGATAGTTTAATGGTTGTTCCTCCCACCCCACCTGTTGTGGATGTACCCATGCCTAAAGAAAAATCTCTTCCAAGTAATCAAAGAAAATATGTTGCAATTCCTCCACCTATATCATATAAAATACCAAGAGATAATTGAATTATCCCTTTTGTTCCTCTGAAAACAAAGAAAGTGTATAAACCTAAAGAGACAATGCTTCCCCAACCCTTGGTGGTCCCTTTAGTTCCTCCCTTATGAGAAGAAAAGAGATCGATAGTTGAGAAACCTGCTCTTACCCCATCACAAATGGAAAATTGTACAAGAATAAATAGAAATGCTAAAGAGCATAGGCATAGACATTGTTCTATCACTTGTCAAATAGAAGAAAAGAACAAAAAAACACCTCAAGATCAAACACCTATGCAAACAAATCAAGAAGTGAAACAAGAATATACAACTAAAATCATCTTTAAACCTCCCATGGTCATAAATTTGGTTGACAAAGATGAAAATGCTAAAATTGATGAGTAAGTGCATAATGAGCTTAATCTATAATTTTTAAAGTCTATGAATTTATATGGGGGAAATCATGATGATCCTCCTAATGAGAGTGACCCACCACATGTTGAACCTGGTGATGCTCCTAGTATGGCATTTGATCTAGTACCTTTAGCTAGTTTTCTATCTTCCCTATATGATGAGAAATATTGGGATGCAATCAATTTTCTTTAGTTTAGCTCACATGTACGGCAACCATTATTTTGTGTTTTCTTTGTGTGTTATTTGTGTTTGCTTGCACATGATGTGATCTCCCATGTCATGTTTCTTGGTGTGACTTTGTGTTTTTGAGTTTTTCTTGGAGGACCCTTGTTGCTCCATTGGTGCAAGGATACAAAGGAAACAAATCTATTATGGCACTCTTCTATTTGTATCTCTATTCTTCTATATATCATAAATATTTATGTCTTGTGTTTTACTTTTGGGGATGATGCAAGGTTTGGGACATTTAGGTATCTTCCATGTTGACCCAAAAAATTATTTATTTTCTCTCTACTTGTCTTTCTTCCATTGTGTTCATTGTTCCACGAGTATTTGGGGAATGATGTTAGTTCCAAGCTCTATTATATCACTGTAGCAAAGACGTATACTAACCCTGGATCGATGGATCTATTATATGCTTATATTTTATGTTGTTTGTAACATTGCATTTAGTGGCAACTCCTTATTAGGATGTAGTTTTATTTTGAAATATATCATTGGCATAGGGCTTTCCAAATAAGCTCTTGTGACCTTTTATTGCATGAAATTTATCATTTTTCTAACTAAAAGTAATTTCTCACAATAGGGTGTTTAGAAATTTCTTTAAGGTGGGGACATATATTAGCATTATTGGCTCCACTTTATTCACATGTTGGACTTAGGGATGCATTGACATTGACTCTCTTTTTTTTCTTCACTTTGTTCATACATGTTGAACTTAGTGTTGCGTTGGTACAACATTTTGAGTATTTTTGTAGCACTTTATGAGAATTATCAAGGAGTATAATCCTTGGTGTGGTCATTGGTACACACCTACTAAATATCAAACTTCACTAGACCTTCTGTGCTTCTCATTTTTCTACTTTGTCTTGGAGGCTCACCCAGTGAATAGTGGACTTCACTAGTTTGTGTTGCCTTATGTTTGTGATTCACCTAGTAAATATAAGACTTTGCTAATCTATGATTCATGAACACCTTTGGTGTGGATCCTAGCATAATATAGCTTGCTATCCCATGATTATCCATACCCGCTTATTGCATTTAATTTTGAAATTATGTATGTTTGTGTATGTTTTCTTACTGCATTTCATACATGTGTGTTCCTTTGTGCTTATGTTGTCTTTCCATGGGATCTTAGATCTTGGGGACTTGTGCACTCCCCTTTGATCCTTAGTCATCCTATCTCTTCAACATTTGTACATTCAAACCCCTCTTGACATATATTTTCTACTTTAGTGTGAGTTTGAGAATAAGTTCATACTCTCACTAAATTGGGGGCTAAATGTAGCATCGTAAATTGTCACCCATGAGAATTTCACACTATGTTTGGCTCCCCTTTAAGTTATTGGACATAATTAAACACTTAATTTATGAAATCATGCATTCCACAATGTATTTTAAAACAAATGTTATCATTTAATGTTTTTCCCTTGACTCCTTAAACTTTAGAAAATAGGCCTGGGACACTAGCGCCTAGGGCACCTATGTCCCCCTATTTTGGCTCCAAATCCAAATATGTCGGTGTTGGAATTTTATTATTTGAAATTTAAATATCTAAATTCAATTGTCAAGATTTAATTTTTAGGAAATTATAATAATAGCATATAAATACCTAGTTATTACATCATTTGAACATTAACAAGAAATTATCTAGTGAATTGAAGAGTTTATGATCAAGCAATTGCAAGGAGAATTATTCAACAAGTCAAGGGTAGATTTTCAGGGATTTATTGTAGCAATTCAAGATTTAAACATCATGTCAAAATGTATGTGAGTGTGTTCAGGTTTATGTTCTCATATTGTTTGTGAAGGCTAGTCTTTGTAGGTCTCCAAGCAATTCAATCCATTCAAGCAATCAAGAAAGAAAGAATGAGACCTTGAGGAGATGTGTATGACTTTAGTCCCTCAAGGAAACCATTAAAGTTTGGTGAGTTGTAGAACTTTGTTGATTCATCATTCCTTCCTATCATTTATCCATTTATCATTGGCATTTCCATTATGGAAGTAGAAACAATAACACGATATTTGACTAAGGAAAGCCCCTAAATGGCCCAACCTTTCTTCTCTCTTTGAATGTGTAGGTTCCAAGTCTGAAGAGGATTGAAGGAATATTGAAGATCCAATATTCCTTGTTGCAATTGAAACCCTACACCTTGAGAAATCATGGAAGGGTGAAGCCACAATAGTGGTTTACAATTTGATGGAGGAAGGATAACTGAGAAAAAATGGTTTTAGGGGTTTGAATGACCCTACAAGTTTGACCAAACCCAAAAGGGGTTCTCCCGAACTAGGGTTTGAGCGAACCCATTAATTACTAGGCCTACATTTCCCACCCAAAATAAAAAAAGGAAATGCATATTGAGGGTGTTTCACTTGAACCAAGGTTCGAGTGAACCCTAGTTCAAGTGAACCCCTAGGGGTTCATATGAACCCCCTTATTCCTCATTCTCCCCCTAAAACACAGAAAAAACCTAAATTTTTACACTTCAAAGATCGGGTTGAGGATGAAAATGGAGGAATATTCACAAACCCAACTAGAATCAAGTAGTTCTCAGAACGAGCTATCTAACAAATATAATTTTAATATGTTTTGGTTTTATTATGTATTTTTTTTTTAGTTTTATTAAACATAAGTTTTTCATTGAAAATGAAGGTCTCTATTCTGAACATGTGGAAAAATAGCAGACCATAAAAAAAAAAATTGAAAAATATGAGTGCACCAAATATTGAAGTCCTTGCTCCAAAAAAATGAATTTTGATATATACAAAAAAGTTACATGTTATACGGTTGCACTATGTCTGAATTGTAATTGGTTTGACTTCGTAACTTGATTAAAGCAAAAATATTCAATAAAAAACTATCTAACCAAGTGGAAGCACTAGATATCGAAGTTACAAATCTAAATTTGAAATAATTATAATTTTATCCTTAATGGAAAAAAAGTTATGTGCTATACGATGTGCGCCACTTTTTAAAAATGTTCTTTTCAAAAAAAGAAAAAAAAACTAATTTTCGTGGGAGATGGAAAAAGAAGTGCAATCTAATTCCAAAAATTTTCAAAAGAATATTTTTAAAATCTATAGACAAAATGTGACGAGACTCTATTTTGCATCATCTTCAAATTCCTCACAGTTTAGCCACTATAGGTGCCCAAATGTGAAGATTTAGTTCAAAATAATAATTTCAGTGTCCAGTTTGGCCAAAAATTGTAAACCAGTATTGTGGGATCACCCAGACACTCAATTATAAAATTATCTAATAGTGATCTGAAAGTACAACAAGTGGGAAATGGAAGCTCTAATCTAACACTAGAGGACTATGAAAATAGATCTAAATTTTCCCTACAAAGACAGTGGTTCCTAGGGCACCTATGTCCTACCCTTTTAGCTCCAAATTTGAATCACGAGTGAACAGTGTCTTGCTCAATCCATTCTATAGTCTAATTTCTTTTGTGACTTCTCAAATCTTATGTATTTTTATAAGAATAGTAATTTGTGTCATTAGGAAAATTAGATCCTTGCATTTCATCCTTAGAACATTTCTACATTTGGTTAAGGGTTCGTTGACTCGCCTATCAGGTTGTAATTCAATCACATATCTTGTCCAAATCCATCAAACTCCCATCACATACCATTCTACACACATCACAAACATTCCAATGAAATTTGGGAAAGGTGTCAAACTTTAAGGTGAAAACTCAAAGGCTTCCCTTTCCCCATGTTTCAATAATTAGTACTACCAATTAGTATTCGTCGATGTTTCTAATGCCTCACCCCATATTTGTTAGTGGAAAATGTGGAATCCATGGAGATGACTGAATTGTGTGAGTGGTGAATCATCATATCCAGAATCCATGGAGTTTGAACCCCAATAGCAAAAGGTGTCTCAATTCCATGGGGTTGTTTAAAGTAGAAGTTATCCTTGTCTTATGCATTCCACATTATGATACTTGAAAAAATTTATTTGTGTTTCTATGTGTGAATAGAGTGGACCTTTTTCCAAGCATTCATTGCATCCTTTTTTGTCAAGAATGTTGGAAATACAAGGGAAGACAACTAAGAAGGGGGGTGAATCAGTTGCCCCAAATATTTAAACTTATTCCACTTATTAATCTTATTCTCAAATCTGATCAATAACCATGAAAGCATAAATCAACAACACATCAGAACACACATAACACCAATATTTTTTACGTGGAAACCTTTTTAGGGGAAAAACCATGGTGGAGGTCAGTCCACAAGATTATACCTTGTTAAAAGTACAAAGAAATATGAATGGGTAATGCACATGCATTCAAGCACACTGCCTAGAGCTCACTGCTCAATTACAAAAGGATGACACATTGTCTTACAAATATTTGAATTACATCCACAAGATTTGAACTCATGAGAAAGATAGCATTTGCTAATGCCTTATTACAATTTCGGTTAAGCACATGAACACTTCTTCACTCTCCTTCACTCTTCACACTCTACTTCTACCTTTGAAATATCTAAACAATATTCACACATAGAACTCACACACTTTACATACACATGCCTTCAAATGATAAAGCAATTGCATATATATATCCGCAACAAGAAATTACATCGCTACAAGTCATCCTTAATGAAATAATAAAATGAATACAAACTGTTGGCCTAAAACATTAAAGATTATTAATGTGAATCAACCAAGGTCGGCCACAACATAGTGAAGACCCAAAATAAAACTCTCAAACATGAACCACCTTCAAAAATTAATCCTCGAAGATCCACAACACACTACAACACCATGTCGGCTAAGAATATGAAAAGCATGAACATGTAAGAGAAAATCTTAAATCTCAAGCACAACGATCAATGTGGACATGCAACACAAATAGAGAATGATCTAGAAATGTCCACAAACATCTTGAATCACCAGAGATGCATCCACAACAACTAACCTTACTAAAATCACATCATCTTCATTTAGGAACACCAACTAAAGCAACAAAAAAACTATCAGAATATAAATCTTCATAACACGAACAAATCTTCAAGCGTATCTCTAAAACTTAACATGGATAAACTAGATATACTCAACAAGAAAACCTTTAATCCAAAACCTCTGGTCATCAATGTACTGAACTCACAAATAGACTGAACTTCACTTTGCCACTGACAACCTGCAACTTATTTCATTACAATTTTCTCAATTCCCTCGACATATATAGCCTCTAAGACATTGATGCCAATAGTGTTGACATCAATGACAACCACATATAAACAACACAACCACAACATCCAACAAAGAATTCATCTCTCTTACTCATCATTCCATATAAAATAGGATCAATGAGGTATTTTTCCATTATTGCATCGACACTCATGTCCATGAGCAAAAGGCTTTCAATGTAGTTTTTGCATTCTATGGATAGATTAGGGGTGAACCTGACATGCAAGTCTCTAATTGTGTTATATTTTCCATGGAAAAATTCACCATTGACATGGAAGTGAAACATTTCTTTGAAGATCAAGTACACAAAATTGGGTCTACCATACATAACCTTTGCAATGAAGTGGCATAGACAACCTCACTTTTTATAAACATTTTTTGTCTTTTCTATTGTGGAGGCTTGTTCTCTGGTCTTCAGGACTGTATGCACACCAATAGATATAAAGAAAGCATCATCCCATCATCTTCAAGCAAGAGAGAATAAAATATCATTGGACCATACACATGAATGTTGAAAGGTACAAACATATGCCACTTAATTGTTTTGTTATAATTTTTATTGTTGATGGGACACATGATGTTCTTCTTCTCTCTCTTTTTCATGTGAACAAATGAATCTTCAAAACCTCAAGGAACCCTTTTCCATGAACAAAAATCATTGAGTCTACTATGAGAAATTGTTGTGACAAGGTCAGTGACCCCATCCTTTTCGATGGCAATAGGATTTCACTCCAAATTGCAAGAGGAAAAATGAGAGCATCCATCCCGTCAAAATTGCACCTCCAACTCATCTTCCTTTTTCCATTTCAAGCCTCTCCCCATTCTAGGTAAGGTAGTAATTGGATGAACATTTAAAATTAGAGTAGATTATGTCAAATAGAAGAAAGAAATTATTCATTGAACGTAAATAAAATGTGCTTGCATTGCTGCCACCAATGTGAAACCAATAGGATGTTTCCAACTTCTTTTGAGAAAAATAATTTAAGTGATAGATTGAATCAATTTAGGCATAAAATATGAAACAAATACGGCTTGGAAATCGAAGTGTTTAGCTCAACGTACAAGTGTACATAGACAATGATGACACAATCGCAAGCATATGTGGGCATTCAATGATGAGTCCATTTTAAGTGTGGCACACAAACCTATTTTACCTAAAGAGGAAGGTTGTGAAAACCATCCATCCTTTTGAATTAAAGTTGTATTGTTTGAGAAACAACACGATGAGTATTTCAACTTGCAACTTTGTATGTGGAAAACAAGTGTAACGTGCATAAGAGTATGTAATTAATTCTACAATTGCAATATGAAATGTACTATTTTGGGAAGATACATTGGTTGTGGTGCATGTGCATGTTTTAATGGAGATGAAAGGTTATATGGAAACCAAAACATTTTATGACAACCTTTTATGTAAAAAAATATGCATCCATTATTGCCAGCAGAACCAAAAGGATAACATTTTTGTTGCATCTATTGACAAAATAATGAATCAACAATGGAGAGAATCAAGAAAGGAATAAAGGTGTAAAATTTCCTATCAACCATGATGTAAGCCAATTTAGGTTAGAAAAAAAAGTGTCTAGTTGAACCTCCAAGTGGACATAAAGACTGCAAGTAAAATCTCAACCCCGCATGAAAATAAAACTAAGAGCTCATAGTATATGGGGTGTACAAACCTCTTTTACCTAAGCAAGCATGTTATTATATCAAGCCTTCCATTTTGGGTGACTTAACATGAGCAAAAAAAGCACATCTAGAAATTCATTAAATAAAAAGGTGCAGGTTGAACAACATGAGTGTATCAACCTACAACTTTGTATGTGTCGTACAAGTGTAACGTGCATAACAGTTATTAATTACCTCTACAGTTGAAACAACAAATATTTTGTTTTGGGAAGATATGTTGGTTGTGGTGCATGTGTATGTGTTAGTTGAGATGAAAGGTTAGAGGGAAACCAAAACCTTTTATGACAGTCTTTTATATCATAAAATGTGCATCCATTGCTACCAACAATGCCAAAAGAATAACATGTTTTTTGCATATGTTGACAAAATAATGAATCAATAATAGAGTGAATTAGGAAAGTCATAAAGGTGTAAAATTTTCTATCAACCATGATGTAAGCCAATCCATGTTGGAAATAATAGTGTCTAGTTGAACTTCCAAGTGGATATAAAGACCACAAGTAAATTCACAACCCCGCCTGAAAATAAAACTAAGAGTTTAGAGTGTATGGGGTGTACAAACCTATTTCACCTGAGAAGGCATGTGGTGATATTGAGCCTTCCATTTGGGGTGACTTAACATGAGTAGAAAAATCACATTTGGGAATTCATGAAATAAAAAAGTGCAGGTTGAACAACACGATGAGTGGTTAAACCTACAACTTTTTATGTGGCATACAAGTGTAACGTGCATAATAGTATGTAATTACTTCTACAGTTGCAATAACAAATTTTTAATTTTGGGAAGATACATTGGTTGTGATGCATGTGTATGTGTTAACTGAGATGAAAGGTTAGAGAAAAACTAAAACCTTTTATAACAACCTTGCATGTAAAAAAATGTGCATCCATTGCTACTAGAAACACCAAAAGAATAACACATTTTTTGTATTTGTTGACAAAATAATGAATCAATAATGGAGTGAATCAAGAAAGGCATAAAGGTGTAAAATTTCCTATCAACCATGATGTAAGCCAATGCAAGTTGGAAAACACAATGTCTAGTTGAACCTCTGATGCAATACAGGGTGGTGAAACACACTTTCCAAATCCAAATGATCAAATTCAACCAAGGAAAATTTCCCTTGACACAAAACACTTAACTTTACCAAAACACCCAACAAGAGGTTTCTATCCCTCAAAACACAAAAAATGGGCTTATATTTTGGAGGTCATACCAAGGCCTGAAAAATCACAATTAAGTCTTCCCATAGATCCAACTCAACAACCACAAAAGGTTTCTAGATACTTCTTTGCAACAACACCGAGATCCAATACATCACCCCTGAATTAGGCTACTAAATTAGCCCTAAATTACAAAGAAAGTACCTCTTAAACTTCCATTTTCCCCTCAAACTCTTTTGAAAATGATCAAATGTGTTACAAAATACCCAAATCCACAGTCCTTTGACAATTTCATGTCCTCTATGATATCATACTCCAAAACCCTCAAATTACATGTAAAACACAAGGGTTTGTTCAAAATACAACCTACCAAGCTTCTCAAACCAAAAAAATACATCAAACATCTTTCATTTACTTTTCCCAAACTTAGGAATCCATCACAAGACTAGTCCCATGTATAGTTTTCCAAATCCCTACTTTGGTTCCTTCATTTCACCATGGAGACACCATATAAGACCCTAGGGTTACACTCCAACCTCACCCAACTTATATTCCATACATTAAAAACAAAAGAAAACCTATACTACCAATTTATTATTCCATTCCATCAAGACACAGATGGAGACAGTAGATGGAATAGCAAATTACATAATTAAATTCCCAAACAAAGCCTTCACTAGTCTGTCACAGGCAATTCCAAAAAAGTAAAGAAATCTTCCACAAAATTTAAAGTTAGACTCTCAAAAGGAGTTCAATTGAAATATAATTCATAAGAATACACCAAATAATGGAATTCATATCATTTGTGAGCCTGTACAGTCCGTACAGAAGAAGAAAAATATAGAAAACCAGTGAATTAGCAGCAAAATGCATTGTTGATTGATGGAAAACTTCAAAATATAAACTTCACCAACTAGGATCAAGCCTTCAAGATCCTTTAAATAAATTTTTGAATAAAAAACCAATGGCTAACTTCCTCAACTTTCTTTTAAAATGCTAATCTCCCTATATTCCCTAAACTGCATTCTAACAACTTTTGTCTTGCACTTGACATTATTTGCATTTTTGTGCAATGCTTTTAATAACTTGATTCCTAAGACACTATACCACCCCAAATACATTAAAATGGTATTTTATACCTTATTTAAACATTAATAAAACTTTTAACATCCCATACTAACCTAGACTCATTCAAATTCATCATGACACTCTTTACCACATCAAACTGTGCATCATGGTTGTAGGTGCTTCTACACCATACAACCCCACTAGAAAAAACTCATGCCTCATGATTCGAGGTTGATACCAACTTGTCCAAGCTTCATTTAGATACCTCTAGTTCATAAACTCTTTCCATTGTACCATGCTTTGTCCTTCATACTTCCCTACACTTTGAATTGTACTTACACTTGGATAAGTCTTCATATTTATCCTTAGACCTAGTGTTTGTTCTTTTCCCATTCCTTGTTCCAAACTTGTTTTTCTTCCTACACTTGTACCTACACACAAACAATGATTAGTTACTTCATGTATTGTCCTCTTCCTTATGTCATTTCATTGCTTGTAGTTGTCTTTATTGCCATGTTTTGCTTGCCTTATCTATATTGTCACATTAACTTTCCCTATCACTGTCACATTAGGCTTTTGTACTTTGTTACCTGCACAACTTGTTTGTTTCTCCACCTTTTCCTTAATTATAGGACACTCCATGGTCCCTACCATAACACTCTCTTGATTATTCACTAGCAAACCTTGTCTCAACCCTATTTTTTCCTTTACCCCTATTGTCCCTACATTCTCAGTCTTAGGATAGATTGCCACATAAGAATTTTTGGTTTCCTTTACAACATTTATCAACTCTTTCTTTCCACACATTATTACCTTTTCCTTACCTTTCTCATCTTCCACAAGTGGATTTAACACAAAATAACAACCATCTTTCACTATGGTGTAGGTATTCTCTCTTCCATCATACATGGCTTTCCTATCATATTGCCAAGGTCTGCCTAAGAGTAGGTGACAACAGTCCATGGGAAGAATATCACAAACCACACTATCACTATAACCTCCAATCTGAAAATTAACCACTGGCTTTTCATTCACCAATAAATATTTTCCATCACTTAACCATGAAACTTTATAAGGCAATTCATGAGGTATTTTTTTCAAATTTAGCTTATTCACCATCTCATAAGACACCATGTTTTTAGTTGATCCAGAATCAATTACAACTCTACATACCTTATCCTTCCACTTACAATTAGTTTTGAAAAGACTCTTCCTTTGTAATGGCTCCACCTCTTTTGCTTCCTTCAATACTATCTTCCTCACCATCAGCATCTCCCATGTTTCAGGAGTATCCCTCAAAATTGTAGAATGATTGCTTTCACACTCCTCCTCTTAAACCAATTGTTCCCTCCTATCAATCCTCTTTTCACCACTTGAAGAACTACCATCCTTCTTAGGACACTTCCATGAAGGATGACCAAATTCATTGCAATTATAACATCTCCCTACAAAAACATTAGAATGTCTTCCACCACTAAACCTTTCTCTACCTCTAAAACCACCTCTAGTATCAACACCTTGTTCCTTACCTTTATTTACTCCTTCTTGTTCTTCACTTGGCTACTTTGGTGTAGCGATTATTCCTCTTCCTACTACACTAGTAGCACCTCTTCCTCTAACTACTTTCTCTTGTATCCTTTTAAGCTTTTCCTCCACCCTGATTGCTAATTGAAAACATTCTTCAACAAATTTTGGGTTAGCAAAAACAATTTCATCTTGAATATTAAACCTCAAACCACCTACTTATCTAGCCACCTTTTTAGCCTCATCCTCATCCCTTTTAGATGTTATGCTTAATTTGTAAAATTCATCAGCGTAGGACTTGACATCTAAATCTTTTTGTTTTAGACCTTGCAACTTTTTATACAACTAAACTTCATAATCTTTTGGAAGAAACTTACCCTTCAACTTTTGCACCATCTTGTCCCAAGAAGTAATCCTTGATTTTCCTTGTTTTCTTCTCTCTACTTACTCATAGTCCCACCATAGAAGAGCATGTCCTTTTAGCTTTTTTTCCCACCTTCGCCATTTGTCCTTCTAAAATATCCTCACTTTCAAAGTAGTTATCCATAGTAGCAATCCAATCAAGTAGTTCTTCATTTAAATTACCACCATAAAGAGGAAGATCAAATTTTACCTTATGAGAATCACCTTTCACTACTTTGAGCATCTTTACCATCCTCTAATCTTCAAGGTCCAATTCTTCATCAACATCCTCATCTTCTTCTATTTCACTCTCTTCATTTACTTCTCTCCTTTTCCTTGTCTCCAAGGTAGAAAGCCTTTCCAAAACTGCATTATGAAATTCTAGAAGCTTAGCATGCTTCTCTTTTAGATCTTGCAACTCCCTTACAGCACCAACACCTTTCGGAGGCATCTTCACCAATCAACCTTCTTCTATCCTAAAAAAGTCAAACAAACCACCAACAACAGATCTTGTTCCTAAAGCTTTGATAGCACTTTGAGGCAATACAAGGTGGTGAAACACACTTTCCAACTCCAAATGATCAAATTCAACCAAGGAAATCTTCCCTTGACACAAAACACTTAACTTTACCAAAACACCCAACAAGAGGTTTCTAGCCCTCAAAACACAAGAAATGGGCTTATCTTTTGGAGAAGTTTGTACCAAGGCCTGATAAATCACAATTAAGTCTTCCCACATATCCAACTCAACAACCACAAAAGGTTTCTAGAGACTTCTTTGCAACAACACCAAAAACCAATACATCGCCCCTAAATTAGGCTACTAAATTAGCCCTAAATTACAAAGAAAGTGCCTCTTAAACTTCTATTTTCCCCTCAAACTCTTTTGAAAGTCATCAAATGTGTTACAAAACACCCAAATCCACAGTCCTTTGACAATTTCATGTCCTTTATGATATCGTACTCCAAAACCCTCAAATTACATGTAAAACACAAGGATTTGTTCAAACTACAATCTACTAGGCTTCTCAGACCAAAAAAATACATCAAACACCTTTCACTTACTTTGTCGAAACTTAGGAATCCATCACAAGACCAGTCCCATTGATAGTTTGTCAAATCCCCACTTTGGTTCCTTCATTTCACCATGCAAACACCATATAAGACCCTAGGGCTACACTCCAACTTCACACAACTTATATTCCCTGCATTCAAAACAAAAGAAAACCTATCCTACCAATTAATTATTCCATTCCATCAAGACATAGATGGAGACAGTAAATGGAATGGAAAATTACATAATTAAGTTCCCAAACAGAGCCTTCACTGGTCTATCACAGGCAATTCAAGAAAAGTGAAGAAATCTTCCACAAAATTTAAAGTTAGACTCTAAAAAGGAGTTCAATTGAAAGATAATTCATAAGAATACACCAAATAATGGAATTTATATCATTTGTGAGTCTGTACAGTCCGTACAGAAGAAGAGAAATACAAAAAACCAGTGAATTAGCAGCAAAATGTGTTGTTGATTGATGGAAAACTTCAAAATGAAAACTTCACCAACTAGGCCCAAGCCTTCAAGAGCCTTTAAATACATTTTTGAATCAAAAACCAACTGCTAACTTCCTCAACTTCCTTTTAAAATGTTAATCTCCCCATACTCCCTAAATTGCATTCTAACAACTTTTGTTTTGCACTTGACATTATTTGCATTTTTGTGCAATGATTTTAACAACTTGACTCCTAAGACACTATACCACCCAAAATACATTAAAAATGGTCTTTTAGACCTTATTTAAACATGAAAAAAACTTTTAACATCCCATACTAACCTAGACTCATTCAAACTCATCGTGACACTATTTACCACATCAAATTGTGCATCATGGTTGTAGGTGCTCCTGCACCAACCTCCAAGTGGACATAAAGACCGCAAGTAAGTTTGCAACCCTGCATGAAAATAAAACTAAGAGTTCAAAGTACATGGGTTGTACAAACCTCTTTTACCTGAGTAGGCATGTTGTGATATTGAGCCTTCCGTTTGGGGTGGCTTAACATCATGAGAAACAAAAGCACATATGGAAATTCATGAAATAAGAAAGTGCGGGTTGAAAAACATGATGAGTGGTTCAACCTACAACTTTGTATGTGGCATATGAGTGTAACGTGCATAACAACATTTAATTACTTCTACAGTTGAAAAAAAAATTATTTTGGGAAGATACATTGGTTGTGGTGTGTGTGTATGTATTAATGGAGATAAAAGGTTAGAGGGCAACCAAAACCTTTTATGTCACAAAATGTGCATCCATTGTTGCCAACAATGCCAAAAGAATAACATGTTTTTTGCATATGTTGGAAAAATAATGAATCAGTAATGGAGTCAATCAAGAAAGGAATAAAGGTGTAAAATTTCCTATCAACCATGATGTAAGCCAATGCGAGTTGGAAAAAATGGTGTCTAGTTGAACCTCCAAGCAGACATAAAGACTAAGTAAAATCGCAACCCCGCATGAAAATTAAACTAAGAGCTCAAATTATATGCGGTGTACAAACCTATTTTACCTTAGTAGGCATGTTGTGATATCGAACCTTTTGTTTGGGGTGACTTAACATGACCATCAAAAGTATATATGACAATGCATGAACTAAAAAAGTACAAGTTGAATAACACGATGAGAAGTCCAACCTGCAACTTTGTATACATAGTCTATAAATGTAACATGCATAATAATATGTAATTACTTCTATGGATGCTAGAAATATCAAAAGAAACACATTCTTTGCATCTGTTGATAAAATAATGAATCGATAAAGGAGTGATTGAACATAGGCTAAAATGTGAAAAAGGTTCCCTTTGTTGTAGGTAGTAATACATCTTTTAGGTGTAGACAAAGGTTATCAAATCAAACCATTTGTTTGACATAACTTTAAATGAGGAAAAAAAGAAAATCTTACACATGAAAAACTACTAATTGTGCAGCTTCAACAACATAATGTTTATTTGAACCTGCAACTTTGTTTGTGGCCTAAAATGGTAACACAAAGAATGAAATGTATTTACCACCTATAGAAATGAATGACACAATAGAAAATACAGCACAAGTTGGGTGTGGTGCACGTTAATATGTGGGTAACTTCTTACGCATATTTTGTTATGGATTATGACAATATCTCATTCAAACATTCACAATTTTGAAGTCTACAGTCATGTTTTTCTTCTATCTTCACTCTCTGACTACTACAAAACTTTGAAAATTTTACTTTCCTTGCATAGGTTGAAACATTATTCAAATGGGGATAATGCATGAGTACTCATAGCTCAATTACACCAACAAAAGAAATAATAAATCTAATGATATATTGTAGATAACATTGAATGGCAACCATTTGTTTCATTACTGCACTAAATCTCAATTCATTTCCTTGTTCTTTTTACATATTCCATCACAAATTATGGATGAAAAAAGTAAAGTGAATTTTTGAATACAAAACAATAATTAACAAATCATGCACAACTAAGAAATATAACTCTCTTTCCATTAATACAAATCATATCTTACTGCCAACTATTTGTTATAGCAGGAAAAATGTCCATTATAAAGTGTCTACTCTAAGATTTCACCTATGCCACTATGAAATTGCACATTAGAAAACATTGGGTGTTATGAACGTGCAAGCCCCACATTGTTTAGAATCCATTAAACACATAAAAAATCAATTAATTAGTCACCCCTCACCTCGATTTTATTTGTTTGATGTGTCTCCCACGTCCAAGACCTCCCCAAGTTGTCAACCATTTACCTTTTAACAAGTAGAAGGAAATAATTGAACACTCATAGTGTTATACAACTTGCAAGTTTTTATTTTTTTGTGCAATTATTTATCAAACATATGAAGAATTTGAAATGCAATTTTAACTATTAACCAAACTTGTAATAAATTGTGAAGGTCACTTGCATTGAAAACCATAGTGAATGAGATAGATAATGTGTTGACTTAAGAGATTCATCCTATTCTTGAGAAATTGAGGAAAGGGCATGTGTAGTATGTGCAAAGGTGAAGAAACAATGCAAAATAGGAGGCAACAGGTGCTATAATTTATGAAATTGAAAAGGAATTTTCTCTAAAAACACTTGAAAAGTAGATCAAACTTAATGAGATATATATTGTTCTAACTAAAGATATTCTTCCCACTCTTTAGAATTTTAGGAAGGAGCATGTGTAGTATGTGCAATGGGGAAATGGCAATGTAGAAGTATATAAAATTGAAATATTTTGTATTGCATATGAATTTGTGTGAGCAAAGAAAGTGAGATATGATGCTATAAGTGGATTTCACCTAATGAAGTCAAAAATTCTTTAACATAAAAATAACTCACCACCCCAAAATCTCCACCCCTAAGCTTTGAACAAGTAGAACGAACTAAATCACAACCCACTATGTTTTCCTATATGCCTATATTTTAATGTATTAGGAAATCCAAATGCAATTCATACTGTAAGTAACAATTTTGGTAAATTTTAAAGGTTCCTTTTCCTACTTTCGTACTATCTAAACAACAAAAGGTTTTCATCACAATCATATTGTCTATGTGTAATTGAAGGTAGGAAAACCCAAGGCATTATAAAACCTACAACCTAGTAGTGTTGTAAAACCCTCTAAACATAAACACCCAATTGGTTGATCACCCCTCAGCTAAATCTAGTTAGTTTTATGTATCCCCTAGCTACAACTCCTCCCCGAACTCTCCACCCTTGAGCTTAGAACAAGTAGAATTATAAAAATCACAACCCATATCATTTTCCAACCTTCTAAGGAAATTGAAACACATTTTTTAGTCTATTTAAGATTTGATATATATTTTTAAGGTGTCTTTCATTACATTTGTATTATCTAAACAACAAAAGGTTTTCATTACAATCATATTGCATGTATAATCGGAGGTTGGAAAACACTAGGTGTTAAGAAACCTGCAACCCACATAGTGTTGTAAAAACCTCTATATATAATAGCCCAATTAGTTGGTCACCCCTCAGCAAAATTTGGTTATTTTTATGTATCTCCCAACTGCAACTCCTCCCCGAACTCTCCACCCTTAAGTTTTGAACAAGCAAAATGAACTAATTCACAACCCATTGTGTTTTCCTACCTGCCTATATTTTAATGATATGAGGAAATCTAAATGCAATTCACACTTTACATTTTCACACTTTGTTTGGGTCCCCTCAATTAAATTGGACTTAATTATGCCTTAATAAGCCCTATTTTACATCTACAAGCCTAATAAATTACATTTTCCGAAGGGGAAACCCGACAACAATTAATGCCAACACATAATTAATTACCTTAAGCAATGTGTTCCAAGAATAGGGACCTAGAACCCATTTTCCCAAGAATGGGTCCTCCATAGGCCTTTGAAACAAAATTTAAAATATTTTTTTGGTGGTATTTTTATTATCCCAAATTCAAATTTCAATGGCAGCTTGTAATGTTTGATTTTTGGGAAATTAGGGATAGATATCTATTAATACAAGGTATTTTATCAAATCAACTAGAGAGGTTTTCAATGATATTTTTGAGAGATCAATCCTAAGAGAAAATATTAATGTCAAGAATTTTGAAGAGCATATTTATCAAGCATCTATAGCAGCAATCAAGATCAAGATCATCATGTCAAAGTTATGTTCATTCATGCATGTTTTTGGAGCTAACATTGTGATGCAGGTTTCAAAGATCCAAGTCAACATTCAAGCCATATTTCAAGTATCAAGATCCACATCCATTAAATACATTTCATGCAAGATCAAGATCAATATTTTAGTCCTTTAAGGATCTCCATTCAAGGGTTTCAAATCAAGGTTTTGGTGAGTTGCAACATAGAAATTGTTATTCATCATTACTTTCGTGTTTCATTGTTTCATTTCAAGGTTTAATTACCAAAAGAGAGTTTAACCAAGGCAAACCCCCACCACCAAAAACAAACAATTTTTTCCCTATTGTACATGTGTAGGTTCAAGGGTTCAAGAAAAGTTGAAGATCTCAAAAGAGAAATTTTACAAAAGTGCATTTGCTATCACCTTTGTTGTCAAGCCACAGAAACTTGGATCCTAGATTTATTTTCATCTTTTCGATAGTGGAATCTAGGGGATTCAAGAGTGTAGACACAGGGCTCAAAGATTGTAAAATCAAATTTTAAACCTCTACACAAGGACCCATTCACCTATAGGAAAATGAGTCCCAGGTAGCCTTCAAAATTTGCATTTTGTGGCAAGTACACATCACTTTGCCATTTCTAGATCTATCAAAATTTTGTGGTTTCTATCTATATTATGCTTTAAATTGATGATTCTAGTTTGAATCAGAATGATTGATTTTATTTTCTATTTTTAATTTTTTGTCCCAATGTACATGTTAATACCCCCGTCCTCAATCATAAGGAAACCAGCAAATTCCCCCATTGATTTGACTCACCTAAGGGTTGTAAGTCAATTCTTTGTGGGGATCTCATTTCCTAATGAAAATAGAAAGATAGGTTCATCACCCCCCATTTCCCCCATTCCATATTAATTGGCGTCTATTTTTCTATGTTTCATTTTGGTGAACCTGACATTGTACATCAAAATTTATAAAATTGGAGTTCATTCAAACCCTAGATCTATGATTTGCATTTGTTTGCATTACATTGCGCTACTTTGCATTTGATTTAGAGTTTTCAAATTTGCATTAGTTGCATTTCATTTAAGGTTTTAAATTTGGATTTTGCATTGTTTAAAATTTAAAAAAATCAAAAAAATCCATGCATATTACATTTATCTTGAATAGGACTTGCATATTAGTGTATTTTTCATCATTCACATTCAAAAATTGAGTCAAAATTGCATTTTTAAAAAGTGACATATTGTTCATCATTTTTCATTCATTTCACTTGCATTTAGACAACAAAATCTAGAAAATTTTGTCACAAAAACTATATTCTAAGACCTAGAACAGAGAACATAAATAATAACCCAAAAATTGCATTTTTCATTTTTTCAAACCCTATACAAGGACCCATTCGCCCATGGGCGAATGAGTCCTTGAGGGCCTATCAAAACCAATTTTTCTAGGCATTTTTGTGGTCTTTTGCACTTCCCAGATCTATTGTTAAACCATTATTTCATTCTAGTAAACTTTAGGAATTTTTTTTGTATACATTAGGTCTAATCATTTGTTTAGTTTAGGCATTGCAAATTGGAAAAAAATGTTGCATTTAAAATCTATAGGACAATTATTACATCATGTTTTCATTACAAAAGTCTCTTGTTATCATACTTCATGTTCTATTTTCAGATCTTGTTGAATACTCTAAGAAATTATTGTTACAAGAATATGAATATGAAGTCATTTATCCTATTTTCTTGTTTTTCATTGATCCATCTCCCGTGCATGAAAATAACTTCGTGAAAGAGAATACAACCACAAAAAATCATGACAATAAAGTTTGTTCTTCTCCCAATATATCTCATATTTTTGAAGAAGATATTTTTGTGTTAGAGTAACACATCTTTGAAATCCATGAGAATCCTATTTGTTTCTCTTCTCCTACTTGGGAAGACATCATTGAACAAGAGGATGCCATCATTGATAAGTAGGAAAATCATATTTGTTCTTCTCTAGATACCCTCCCTACTTGTGATGAAGATATCTTAGAAGACCCAACCATTGAATGTCATAAAAAATTATTTTTTTCCTATCCTAAAATCTCTCCTACTAGGGAAGATATCATGGTGCAAGAGGATGATAGAATTGATACATATATTTCAAACAATAGTAATGTGGCTTCCTTATATGAAGATGTTAAGTTCACATTAGATCTCACCTCACTAGAAGGACATCTAGGAAACTCAGTTAAGGATATGAATGCACAAATTGGATCTCCTCTAATTAGTGAGCCTCCTAAGTCACCTCCCATCATAGGACCTCATAAATTAACTCCAAGAGATACTTGAATTTTACAATGTAACTCACTAGTAAAAATGTGTCACAGTAACCAAATTATCACACAATTGGTCACACATAACATTCCTCAGTGTAGTGGTAAGGAGAATGATCTTGTTGAGAAACTTCTTCATACTTTGATAAACATCCCCCTTTGGGATTTGATTCAAACATCACCTAAATACAATAGGATGCTCCAAGAAATTTTGCAAAAGAATGATATCCAATATTCTGTTAAATTGAATGATGTAGCAACCTCATTTGATTGTATGCAAGTGACAAAGTTAGATATCACATTCCCTCAAAATGAATTACCCTCACTTGAGGTCCAAAATAAACATGAAGCCTTAATGTTAAAGGTGATAATTAATGAAAATGTAGTTAGGCACACCCTCATAGACAATGGAGCAGGTCTTAATGTTTGTATCATTGATCTCCTCGATAAAATTGGTGTGGACAAGAAGCTTATTCAACTCCTTGATGTTAATATTCATGGCTTTGACAATGTTAATAGGAAACGATTAGGAATGATCATATTACCCATTGAGGTCGAACCTGTATTTTTCCTACCCCAATCCATATAATTCCAGGACCTCTTTCATACAACCTTCTCCTAGCCCATCATGGATTCATGCTATGAAAGGAGTCCCATCTACTCTTCACTCTAATATGAAATTTGAACACAACAACAAGATATACATGGTTGAAGTAGATGAAAAAATCTATAATTCAAAAGTTCGACATGATCATAACACTTCCAACTCAACTAATACTTTGATTCCAATCTCAAAGGTAGAACCTATACAAGTTGATGGTAATTAAAATTTTATTTCACCTAAAATAAAACTCTTAGGTGATGATTGGGTGCCATTAGATTTTACACCTTGTTTCAAAGAAGAGTCCAAAATCTCACCCTCAAAGTCCAAAGAGTCATATACGAATGATTAATCTTCAAACACATGTTGTAGGGAGGATTATGGTTCATTATATTTTACACCCTCCTTTATGGGAGAGTACAAAATATCACAATCTAAACCAAAACAATAGTGTGTTTCATTTTCTCAACTTGGTTCTACATCAACAACATCACCCCATGGTGGTGATGAGGGCTCTTCAAGTCCCATCACTCATGAGAGGAAGATACATAACTTTACAAAATTTAACAATTATTTGTGTGCTCATGAAGAAGCCAACCCTTCTCAAAGGAATAAAATATCTTCATACGAGTTGGAAGCATGTTATGGTCTTGGATACAAACTCCTTTCTAAACATGGATATAATGAAAACATGGCACAAAATGATAGAAATCTAGATAAATCTATACCATACTTGAAAGGTCTAGGTTTCCAACCTTTATCTTCATCCTCATCTAATGCCTTTTTTGGATGGGACAACTAAGAGGGGGGGTGAATCAGTTGTCACTGATTATAACCTTAAATTCAATTACCAGAACTAACACATAAACTAATTAAGTGATTAACCATCAAATTCAAATGCACAAACATGATAACACCAAATTTACATGGAAAGCCCAATGAGGGAAAAACCACGGTGAGGATTAACTCACACTATAGAGAATATCAAAACCAGATTACAAAAAGGCTCACTTCCTGAGATAAAGGCTCACTGCCTGAAATAAGTACTCACTGTTTGGACTCTATCCAGGGCTACAACCCAAAGGGCTCACTACCATAGAGATACAAAGAAGGCAAAGAATACTTGTTATAGAGAGATGACAATCCCAATGCAACAAAGATTCCACCACAATCACTAATCAACTTGCATGAATGATAGAGTTTTCCTTCTACTAATTGCATCTAAAAACTCAACATTAAGCTTCACACTGATCAACCACACACCTAACTCGCACACTTTTAGAATAGTATCAAATTCGCTTCTTCTCTTTCACTTATCTTCCTTCTTTTCTTATGTACAATTTTCATCGCTAGCACATTTTGTATTTATACTATCTCCAACCTTGAAAAGATACAAAGTCATCCATCCAATCTTCAAATTCAAATTAGGTCGATGTCAAACATCCTAGGGTAGAATTAGAATGAAGGTGACCCAAACACACACTTCATCGAGACCCATAATAAATCCAACACACTTCATCAACTTCAAAGATAGTGCTTGACACATGGTTGGCCAAACTTGTAAGGAAATCTAAGGTGCAGAAACAACTCTCCTAACGTCAAAACCTCAGGGAAGAATGTAGAGATACTTTTAAATTTTCAATTATATTCCAATTAAGATACACTTCTAAGAAATAACAAAAACAAAGAATATAGCATACACACATGAACACCAGATTTATGTGGGAAAACCCTTACGGGAGAAAAACTCACCACACCAAGAGAATTCACTTTGTATTACAGTAATGGAGATTACATACAAAGATCAGACTTATCTTTCTAATGTCAAATTATATCAGCATTCACAATGATCAACCTTGCTATAGAACATTCAAGTTCCAATACTCTCAGAATTGAAATTCACTCTATCATACATCGAACTATTCATCCAATTGTTCATCCAACCATCGAACTGAACATCATCTAAAATTCTAGAGTATATCCATGTCGCTTCCAATATATTGAACTTCCTCACAGAACAGCCACAACAGACTAACTTCCAACGATTCCCATTTGGGCTTCTCTGATTGGTCATAGACTCACCACGTAGGATAGTCATCACTCGGTCAAAGGCATTCAAAATGTATTCACATGTCGGTGAGACACTAACCGTGTCTCCCCAATGCCACAAGACCTGATTGTCGATATCACCAAGAGTCGTCACTATCGGCAAGAGGTTACACTGAGTTCAGAAAGATATCGCTCAGACTTCACCTTGTCGCCAAGACCTCATACCAATGATCATCACTTGTATCGCTATTCGGAAAGACCATCATTTTTTATGAGACATCATACCAAAGTTCCAAAGTCACAGAGACGTTAGCATTTCCATCGGAAAGACTATCATCATTCACTAAGAGATCACACTGAGCCTTCAAATCATACCGAAAAGAACACTCGTCAACAAGACTTAGGCTACCGCTAGGAGATTACACTGATGTTCATACCTATCAGCAAGAGAGCTAACCATCGGCAAGACTTCTTACCGAGGCTTCCATGTTACCTCAATGAGCATTGGTGAGACAAACATATGTCGCCAAGAGTTCATAGCAAAACCTCTGTGTTACCCCGAAGACTCCAAGCGCTATGAATCTTCCCAACCATCAGCTAGACACCAACCCATCGGCCAGAGATCTCCACTCGGAAGAGGGTTACAACGAACAACATAAGTCACAGTGACAACACCAGTCAGCAAGACAGAAGCATTGTCTCGGTGACCTGTACAAACCACAAGGTTACTAAATTGCCAGTCGGCCAGACAATATGGATGTCACACTGACTTGGCTCTTTCAGAGGTTTCAGCCTGTGAGATTGAGACACATATTTCCAACAAAACTAGTGTAAAACACATAGATCAATTAAGCTCGATACTTCCAAATATTGAAACCATCTTCAATAGAACAAGGGAAACACAACTCTAGAACCACATGCCATAAGACTTCATCAAAGAGAAATCTAGACCAACAACAATTCTCCCAGACCTCAA